>JAYJMF010000044.1:3324837-3349947 GCA_036873715.1 Salvia sclarea | reverse complement strand
CTCCTTACCTGCAAACTGAACCTATAAAGATCATAACTTAATAAGTTGTTTGTGGTGTGCTTAATCAAGGCTAATTAGTTAATTTTTCCGCTGCGGAGTTATTAGTCTAACTAACCAATCTTCGGATAGTTAGTAAGATTCATAACTCTTTTCTATTTTAAAACTCGAAGACTGAACCTTTCTTTGAACTTCAGTTTGGCGACCGGTTTCTCATACTGAAGTTACCCAGACTGAACATACTTTAGTCCCAGTCTCTCAGCCTGTTTTAAAACTGAACTCTGTGTGCCTTGTAAGCTTTTGCTAAAAATACCTACTGGTGTATTCCCCCCCATACACCAGTTCAGTCGCCCTCCGGGACCCAACTCTATTAATTTTATGGAACATTATAAAAATAGAATGATCAAACTCATTTTCTTTTTCACTTTATTTACATACATATGTAACATTCAAATTTATAGAATGTTATAGAACATAGAATGAACGTTATAGAACATAGAATGATTATCGTGCATTGCACGACACGAGGGACAAATTAGTCTACCTAAAAATTCCATCGAGGTGACTCATCATCTTCTCACTAGATTTTGTAATGCATGGCATTATTATAAAAAAGCTGAAAAATAAAAGTCTTTTATAAGAAAGCATAAATTACCAATATATTTTTGAAAAAGATTGAAAGTTAGGATCCAAACACTATTAACCCAAAATTTTATCAAAAAAATGTATTGATATTAAATTTCCGATGGGCCGAAAAGCGAAGCAAAAGAACATTTGTCTTGGGTCATAACTGTGACCCAATGAAGGGGAGAAGCCCATATAAATATTTTGAAAAATATAACGTCTGCCAGAATATAGGAAGGTGAATTATATTAGAGCCTTGATTTTTGACAATCTGAGCTTTTGTTAAATTGTGAAAATTGTAAACAATGCAAAAAGATGAGCATACAAAGTTGTTGAGTTCATGTCAATGGCGAAGTCTCACTCTTGAGGCAGCAGTAAGTACGCTATCTCATAATTTATTTACTTGTTGATTAGTTCAGTTTTTTGGAGGTCAAAGAATCTTTAATCTATCAAATAATGATTACTCGTCGTGCATGCAGGTTTAATTGCTATAATTGGAGTTAGCTGATGTTGGGATATGATTTTCTGGGTTTTAATCATCATTCTGAATTCAAGAAATGAAAATTCACAGTTTCTGTGTTTGAAAATATTCTGAATTTGCTATTTGTAGATTGTAAATTGAGGTGGTGCACGGACTGAATTGGGAGAGGGCCTTTTTTGGCTACACAGTATAATGTCTGAATCAAACTCAAGAAAGAGGAATTTGCCTTCGTGGATGAGTTCCAGAGAAGAGGAAAATGATGAAAGTGAAAATTCTAAACAACTAACAAATCGTGGAAAGTTTAAGGAGGACCAAAATGGTGAAGACAAAACTGCCTCTGCTACCGGTTCGGGCGCCTCAGATTTTTCAAAGTTGATGGTATTATTGTGCTTTGATTGTGAATTGTATGTGTGTGTGCGTGTTTTTTTTTTTAAAACTCTGAATGAATTAATTAATTTTTGTAATTATTCATGATCGTGTTTGTAGGGAGGGGTGACATTTGTGCTATCTGGATTTGTGAACCCAGAGCGCGGTGTTTTGAGGTCGCAGATGCTGGAGATGGGGGCTGAATATCAGCCTGATTGGAACTCAAACTGCACCCTTTTAGTTTGTGCATTTTCCAGCACTCCAAAGTTTAGGCAAGTTCAAGCGGATGGTGGAACTATTATATCCAAGGTTTGGCACTTTCTGCATTAGCAATGATTGTTTTCTGTTATTGTATGGACACGGCTCATTATCATGGTTTGGTTGACTGTGAAGTTGACCTGGTCATGTAAGTATTTCAGTTCTTGAATCATTGTATATAGCCATAGTTCACTGAGGCATATGTAATTAAAACAAAATATATAATATAATTTATATCTGTTCATTAATTTGATTATACTGCAATTCTTGCGTCAGTCCGTGACCACTTGCTGTTTTGATTGTGAATGTTGTTGTAACTGTAGTCTTTAAACTCCTCAAACCATTTGAGATGGAGGATGTCGAGTGGTTATTTTGGATGCTGAATGTTTTGGATGATAGTCATTCTCATCCTTTCTTCGTTCTTGTTTACTGTTTCACACTACATTGTTGGACTTGCTGTTCTACACACCTGCTTCAATTATATTCTAAAAGTTATTTTAGATTCTGTATTCATGTAGCTCTATGTTTAGTTAAAAGTACTTTAACATTTAGTCTTATTTTCATAGTCTATTTTTTGTAATGCCCTGTTCCAGTAACACTACAAAGGCGCAACAGGTTCCCACTAGCAATACTTGGCATTCATCCTCACTTTTCCAAAATATATACAACTCAACTTGCTTAAAGATTCCAATGACCCATTTTAAATCTAGTTAGGCATGAGTTTTCCGTGATTTGGGGTATTACATTCTTCCCTCTGTTGGAGTTGCGGCGTCCATTGCTCTGATCTTGTGAGTTTCCCCGGGCCCAATTCTAGCAACTTGGGTTAAGTACTTTGGCAAAGTGAGGTCGGTTGTTGGGTAGTTGCTGACTGAACCTGTTGTGCCGTCATATCACTATGGGCCCATCTGGACAATACAATTTGAGAATAAGACTGAGATACCTGTTATCACCTATCGCATGGGCAGAATTTATAATTGCAACAGTATGAATGATCTTTATGCTTGCTTGAATACATCGTTCTGATTCTCATTCTGTGAAATCAGGACTCAGGAGTCTCTAGAAGCGAAGCAATTGTTTATGATTTTTAAATTTGCGTATGGCATTTCTCTCATTGCTTTTTAACATTGTATGCATTATGCACAAACTTTTGTTTAAATGGCTTCTTTTAAAGTGAAACATTTGAATATTTCTCAGTTTCTATCTTTGATGGAGTAAATTGCCATCTTTAACTTGAAATGTTTGTTGGGTTTGCTTGTTTTATCTTTGTTGTTTGCTTTATTTTTTTAGTTCTGTCACTTCATATGGCTGCTGGCTGCTAGGCAGAACTGATTTGTCTGAGGACTCTCATCTTTCTAAGCATTCTATGTGTTTCATGCATTTCCCCTGTGCTTCAATGTATTTCCTGACACTCTTGTAGTTGTAGATATGCCTTTCTAAAGCACCTTCTCTATAATTCCTCCTTATGTTTGCATGTGAAACTTGTACAACTTCATCCTCAAAGAAGTTGCTAATTTTCTCTTTTCTCCTTTAATTATCAATTCATTTGTGTCCCGTCTTGCTTAGGACTGGATATCAGAGTGTTACACCCAAAGAAATCTTGTGGATATTGATCCATTCTTACTGCATGCTGGCAAACCGTGGAGGAGACAGTGCATTTCCCGTGAAGCTAGAAAAGGTATACACAACAACAATAATAATAGTATTTAGTATTCTTATTATAGTTAGAAATATTTATTATTATTAGTAATATTGCTATTATTATTATTATTATTATTATTAATTTATTTAGCCATGTGATAGTCTTCAGCAACTATAGTGGTTACATTGTAGTCCCATTGGCCTTATTCTCTCCTTTTAGTAATTCTAGTATTGTCTATGTGTGTTATTAGAACATATAGTTTATTTAGTGAGTTGATATGGGATATTTCTCTAGCATATTCAAATGTGCAGTTTTGTTCACTGATTGCATTTTTACATTTGTGCTTTCATCCTACTTTCTTGCCTAAATGGGATGATAACAAACATGTGGATAAAATACTGATTTCCTAGCTATTTTTCTTCACGATCCCTTTCTAACAAGGGTGTTAATTAAAGGATATGCATGTAACAACTAAAGAGGTTATGTTAAATAAACACCCATAAATTTTGTGAACAGTCTTTCTTATTCTTCTCCTTTCCATTGGTTAATACTTAATTTTATTCTTGATTCTCGTACTGTTCTGTGCTTTATGAGCCAACATATATGTGGAATAGATCAATGCTCAGTTGTACAGCTGCATAGATGGATGGATGTGGCAATCTAGAAACATAGGTACTTTACCTTAGGGTATCAACAGTTGGTTGCATTACTCCAGAAGTGTCATCGTCAATGCTTATGTTGGCTTCTAATTTTCATCTCAACTTGCTATTTTGAGATGAGGAAATTTCTATGTGCTTTTCATTTTAGAATGCACCAGAAGGTTGGATGTTACCTAGAATTATTTGCTGCATAAGATGGACTTCTGTAAAATTGTGAAAGCTCACCATATACTATAGTATTCTTTTGTCAGCATTTGTTTTTGTATCAGTTGACTCAATTTCTTTTTGTTTAATTGTACTTGTTTATATGTGCTATATCCTTGAGATCTAGATGCTTGAGGCTATGAGATCCTTCAATGCCTTTCTATCTTAGCTCCCTTCACTTTCTGTTATTAAATCTTGGCAGAAAGGTTTTCCTATTTAGCTTTCCTGTAAATAGTGAGTCCCTTGAAAGCAATAAGAAACAAGAAATCCAAAGTGAAAAAGGAAAAAGTTCAGAATTGCTTGGGAGAAGGTCTGCCTTGGATGGGAAAGTTAGTTGGTGAAAGTTTTGATTTAGCTCAGTTCTGCATATTGTGGCTCCTGTATTTTGATTTTAACCAGCTCCATCATGTTTATTGTTTACCTTAAAATTTAAAATACAATCGAAATACCACTTAGAGACACAACGTCTGCAACTGCTTGCTTGTTTTAGTACTCACATGTACGCTAGTAATAGTTCAGATCTCAATCTTTGAGATTATGAGCCTAACTAAATGTCAAAGTCTCTTTACAGATGTAGAGCCATCTTCATCTACTAAATTTTCAAAACAACAAACTGGCTTACATTCAAAGAAGGCTACTGGCTCTTCAAAGGTATTTATAATATTTCTCTATATATATATGGGAAAAAAATGCTGCTTCTTGGTATTGTTGTTTGTTTGTAGTATATACTGATCTTCATTCTTCTGAATCCCATTATATCCTACAAAAGATTCTCTGGCTTAATAATTGTTTAACTGAGATATGAGTTTTTTCAATCTTTGTTCAAAAAATAACATGAAAGTGTTTACTTCCCATTTATAAGAACTTTTATTCCTATACATTTTTATTCTTACCAGATGAAAGGGAGCTTTTCTCCTGCAAAAGCGAAGAAGTGGGCTGTCGAGGATCTTAAAAGAACCATATCATGGCTGGAGAACCAAGACGAGAAAGTAAGCTGTCATCTCTTACTAACTCTTAATTTGTATGCAGCTTTATCACTTTGAGGGCTTAAAGTTGCTTGAGGTTGATAACTTGCTTCCAGCTAGAGGAATATTTGCTTAAGATGAGATGCTTTATGATGAATTATTAAGCATAACTGCTGGGTTACTTGTTTCTATAATTATCACTCTTGGGGATCTCAAAAGAAAATGCTTAGGGGCAATTCTATATGATATCACATATTTGGAGCTATTTTTTGTCACATTTTTTGGAGCTTATTTTAGTTTCTGGACTTTTCTTTCAGTGTCCTCTGCTCTTTATCCAATCTGACATTCATCTGATTGATTTTATTACTTGTGAGAAAACAGCCTAAACCGACTCTGAAGTGTTACCATGGTTGCATATGACCGTTGGCCCAATCCGACTATAGCTTTGATCCGAGGAATTAATTAATTAGCTTGTTTATATGGTCATGCTACTGTTTTGAAGACCTCATAAAAGGGATGAAGTGGCGAAGTCCCTACCATGACGGTCACATGTTGTATTCGTAGTTTTCTTACTGAACCATCATGCTTTTATTCTAATTTCTTTTAAAATGCACTTTTATTGGTGCTAATATGTGATAATGCAACTGCTACTGATGTGGAGAAATTTCAAAATTTTGTGTCTTGATGATCAAGTCTTTTTTGGATTATATATGGGAAACTTTTGTCCAATAACTAAAGCTATAATCAATTTTAGTCAACAGTAATGGTTGGTTTGAGAAACTAATTTTTAAATCTGAATGTAATTGGTTTTTTATAATCTATCATTCTAGAAGCTTAACTTGCTGTATGTAAATCCGCCACTATATTTGTTTTCCTTATCAAATGCACAATGTATTTATAATTTATGCAGCCAGGCCCAAGTGAGATAAAAAAAGTAGCTGCTGAAGGAATTCTGACATGCTTACAAGATGCTATAGATGCTCTCAAGCAAGGACAGGTACAGCTTTTTGGTTGGTTATTTAAGTTTTCACCACTATATATACCCCTTGGTAGTGAACCTGTGCACTTTTTTCTGGTAGAATGGAAGTTGTCTTCCCTCTATTTTTTGACCTTGGAATACAACTGGCTTGCATGTGGATTTTCACAGAAATATGGCAAACGCAACAATTTAAAATGATCTCATTTTTGAAAAGTTTCTAAAATACTATATCAAATATCCATGTTACCTGTAGTTGGATATGTATTGAGCATATGGTCTCCACATAATCAGTTTCTCAGTTATAAGTAGTTGGTCTTGATATATGTTAAAGTTATCTTCTCTGTTTCTTTTTGTATTCTTTTTCAATGTTAGTCTGCTGTTCCTTCAAATCAGTTTTACTCGAATCCCATAAATGAAGCCACTAATGCAGATTTTGGTGGGAATCATGTTAAATTATTGAGGGATATAAGCGTGATATATCTGTCAGTCCGATTATCTGGTGCTCAATGGAAATGATAAGCTCTGTTTGTCAATTTTATGTCTGGCCCTCTGATTGTAATGTTTCCATTTAATCATACACGCCACCTTTGTCTTTAGGGCGTCCAACATATAACGGAACAATGGGCCTGCCTTCCTCGTGTAGTGGAGCAGCTGGCACAGTTCGAGGGCAACACTTCGCCTACCAAGGAAGATCTTTGTAGAGAAGTAATGGCCTGCAAACAAATATATGAGCTCGAGTTTCTGAATATGGAGCATGATGATACACCAAACCCGCAGAATCATGGGGGTAAGAGAGGTGGGAAGAATGATAAAGTTGCTGGAAATGACCCTTGTGACAGTGATGCAACGATCGAGATGACAGAAGATGAAATAGACCAAGCTTATAACTCCATTGCTTCTTCTTTCTAAATAACAGCATGCCTATTCTCCTATGTGAGATTTTCAGTTTTCTGATTTCGTGGATCCCAGTTCCAACTCAGTTGAATTTATCATCTACAAGTTTCATTTTGTTACAAAGGGTTGAGTTATTTGAAGCATTGATTTATATCAGCTGCATGCTAAAATTAGCAATACACTGGAATGATGGCAGCTTCAAAGTTGGAGAAAGAAAATGATAACAAGTTTGTGTAATAATATATTTGTGCTCCACTCATAAGTCATAGCCATGAATGTTCATAATTTGGGTCAAAAATAGGTGGACCAGTATGATGGGTTGTTTTAAAAAGTTTGCAATCGCACCAATGGAGATTGTGTAATCAATATTGTATTTTTGTGAAAAATAAAAAATTATTTTAAGTTAAATAAAAAATCTTTCGCCACGAAACACCAATCAAGAAACAAAAAAGGACTGATTTTGGATGTTCTTCATGCAGACGTGACATCATAATTTATAATTGTTTAACACAGCATAAAATACTATATTAATAACTGATATATTTACAGAAGATATTGAACCCATAAAAAAGAAGAATTATTGAATTGATAAAATGACCTGGCCATTTCTCAAATTTTTTGATGAAAAAGGGAAACTGCCAAAGCCAAACCCTAGTTACTCCCTTCACTGATAGAGGAAAAAGAAAAAAGAAAAAGAAGAAAATCCCGTGGGATGGAATGACGGAAATACCCTCGACTGAGACCTTGACTTTTTAGTATTTTCCCAGTAAGTTTGTTTTAGCTTCTCTTTTGTTCCGTGTTGTAGGGTTGCAGCAGATAAACGCCACCCTCACCTCACCGCAAAACCCCTTCTTCTCTCTCGACGCACTTATCACACTCTCTTCATAACTTCGCCTAAACCTTTGAAATTAATCTCCAGCTCTTGCCCGCCTTCCACTCTTCTTTGCTAAAATGGGCGCTTCGCTTCCTGCCAAAGAGGCCAACCTCTTTAAACTCATCGTCGTAAGTGTTTCTCGCTCTCAAGATTCTCCTTTACACTACCGTTTTGCTACACATATTCGTTAATTTCACTAATTGGACTTGCAACATGGCGTCATGTAAAACCCTAGGATTTTTTTGTCCGATTGCTGCAACTGTGCCTGGGTTATTTCTCATGCCACTTTATCTAAATTTAATGAATTATGCTAGAGTCCTTTTTCTAGGAATTATATTTTGAGCATGCGGCATTGCATTTGTGATTTCGCGTAATTCCTTTTTGTCATTTTAGCATGCAGAAAACAGCCTCTTTCTGAATAAAAATAATGTGATTTGATCCTGTAGAAGCCTTAACTTTTGCGTACTAGCAAGATCACAGCTTGTGAATGCTCAAAGTGCTTTTTTTGTGGTGCTGTTTTTTCCTTTTTTGGCGGACATTAGAAGAAAATATACTTAATTTAGTCCTAAAGATACCTGATTTATTCACCCCAGCTCCAGCTTTTATGTACTCTGGTTGTGCTCATTGAGACCCATGCTGCTTAACCAAATGGGCATTACAATCTGTGTCGACTTTATTCTCACTTGTCTCATTACCTGGACTTTGAAATATAACTAACCTGTAATACTTTGACGGCAGTAATTTTATGCGACATAAGCATTTATATTTCTATTATGTAGTAAATCAAATTCGATTTCAAGTATGTATGAGGCTAATATGAGAGTGATGCCAATGTTTTTCTTGTTTAGATGCAGCATTCTAATACTCCTAGATCTAGAGTTTATCATGATTGTTGAAAAATCTTTTGGTTTGTCTTTACAGAAATCATATGAAACAAAGCAATACAAAAAAGGTTTAAAGGCTGCTGATGCCATCTTAAAGAAGTTCCCGGATCATGGAGGTATGTAAAAGGTTATCTGGTATATACTTTCTGTGTTTTGTGCAAATTCCTGGACTTGAACAGCTATATTTGTGGTAGTTGGAATGTTGTTTCAGAAATCCAGCTATTTTATTTATTTTTTCATGCGCTACTGAATTTAATTCCTATTGAAGTAAAGTGGGTTTCTACTGTGGATGCTCTATCCAATCTTTGATCATCTGCTACGGGTCTTATGTTAGGAGTACATCATCTCCATTGCTGTTGCTGCTTAGAAACCTTCATAATTTTGCTTCTTCAGCAATGTGCAAAGTGTAATTTTGATGATATTAGAACTACTGTCTTTATTATGCAAAGTACAGTAAATAGCTTGACAGCTAGTAAGATTTACCCCTGAGGTTATGTTTCATATTGTTCTCCCAATTATCATTTAAGGATATGTAGAGAAGGGAATTTGATTTTTTTTCCTTTTAATTTTCACTATGGATGTCGGGTAGTATCCTTTTTTTAAGCTTCTTATACTTTTTACCTTTTGATTGTTCTTATGCACGACAGAGACATTGTCAATGAAAGGGCTGACATTGAATTGCATGGACCGCAAGTCTGAGGCATATGAGCTTGTCAGACTTGGATTGAAGGTTAATCTCTACTTTTCCTCTTCCCTCCTATGAACTCTTGCCTCATCTTGCTCTTTAGTGTGATCTAGTGTCCTAAATTTGATTTCTCATTTGTGCAGAATGACCTTAAAAGTCATGTTTGCTGGCATGTTTATGGTCTTTTATATCGGTCCGACAGGGAATACAGGGAAGCAATTAAGTGTTA
Source organism: Salvia sclarea (assembly GCA_036873715.1). Taxonomy (NCBI): domain Eukaryota; kingdom Viridiplantae; phylum Streptophyta; class Magnoliopsida; order Lamiales; family Lamiaceae; genus Salvia; species Salvia sclarea. The sequence continues at coordinate 3,340,209 of JAYJMF010000044.1, read as the reverse complement.
CCGCAATGCACTAAAAATTGATCCTGATAACATTGAAATACTCCGGGATCTATCTCTTTTACAGGCACGTTTTTCTATACCTACTTATTCTGAGAGATATTATATAGAGTTAGAAGTTTGTACATGTTTCTTTGCTAGAAATATGTTTCTGAACCAGGTATTCATCAAGTCCCAAATGCAGTTGCTGAACAACAAAATCTGAAAAAATACTGTCATCTAATAGTTTCTTATGCTCTAATTCTTTGACTTGAGCATGAGTATGTCTCACTAATGATGTCCTATACTATTTTCATAACTGTTTTGCAGGCTCAAATGCGTGACTTGGAAGGTTTTGTTGAGACAAGACAACAATTACTTACCTTGAAACCAAATCATCGGATGAATTGGATTGGATTTGCTGTCTCCCAGCACCTGAACTCCAAGTATATTAAATAAGATGCTATTGTATCAGTCTAATGATTCTTATTCTGCTGTTTATTCCATTTTGTTGTTGATAAACTCTAAACTATAGGCTCAGAGATGTGCCCTGTGGGGCAATGCACCTTGAACTAAATGCATGCATCTAATTGAGTAGTAAATATTCATGAGAATTGAGAATGACCCATAAAAACGAATTACGCATGCATAACAAAGTAAATTCCATGCACAAGAAATTTGCGAATAAGCACACTGGTTCGAGTCCTGGAGTGGGCAAAATTTTTATGTTTATTCGCTCATCTCTTATTCATTGATTTTTATGGGCTTATTCATCGATTTTATGCTCTTGTTCATCATTCTCATTCCGGCGTAAAATTGAATTCTCACTAGATCCCAACCCTATATATATATATTTGAATCTTATATATATAAATTATGTACAAATTTTAGATTCAAATATATCTAAAATTTGTAGTTGCCAATTTTGTTGACCGGAATTTTCTGAAGTAGCTGATGTGGTCTTCATTTTGCGCTTATTATTGTTTTGTTTTAATTCAGTGGATCAAAAGCAGTTGATATCCTTCAAGCATATGAAGGGACTTTGGAGGATGACTACCCTCCTGATAATGAACGTTGTGAGCATGGAGAAATGCTTTTGTACAAGGTAATGCTTCATTACTTTAACTGTAGCTTGTCAGAAATAATTTTATACTTGTAAGTGCCTTAAGTCTTTGGTATTGCTGTTTGCTTCCTCCTTGGCTGTAAGATATAACTATATTGTCACACATTATGATACTATTGAACATTTGACTGGCTCAATTCTGGTTGTGGTTTCTCCTCTATATGAAGGCACAATCTTTTGTCATCTTATCTATAATCAGGACTTCTTTCATTGATTTGTTAACCTTACTATAACCTCATGTGTAAACTGTGTTCACTGTCATTGTGAGTCCTCATCTAGTCCCTCATAACTTGGTTGCTAGAACTATCCCAGTTTATTATGTCCAAAAATATGCAAAATTTCTTGTAAGTTTTAGTTAACTAATGAATTTTTTTATAGTTATTGCTTAATGTGGTACACGCAATATATGTATTATGTTTGTTGTTTTTAAATTATATGTATGTAATGCTAGAGTTGTAGTCCTTCAGCATCGAAGCTTATTTTAAGATAACATGCATCGGATGCCCTTCAGTGGACCTAAAAAATAATGTTGGATTCATGTAGATAGTAGAGCAAAAAGTTTATTTGGCTTCTGCAATGATTTTTGTCGTTCTGGTTTTTTGCGTGTGCTTCTTTTCTACTAGGAGTAAGAGTCTTCTCGTAAAGACCATTTGATATGATGTGGTAAGTTGTAATATTATTCACCCAGATGTAACATTTTCTTTCAGATTTCTTTACTGGAAGAATGTGGATTGGTTGAGAGGGCTCTTGAGGAGTTGCGCAAGAAAGAATTTAAGATAGTAAGTGTAGTTATAGCTTCCAGTGCTTAATGGATAAATTTTCATATGGACTATTGAAATATTTTTTTTTTTCTTGTGTGAAGGTTGATACATTATCTTACAAGGAGCAAGAGGTTTCTCTGCTTGAAAAGCTTGGCCACTTCAGTGAAGGGGAAGCATTATACATGAAACTACTTTCTGTGAATCCTGACAATTACGGGTATCTGAATTAGGTTATTATATTTGTTTGATTTTTGAAATTTTCATCCTTTTTCTTACATCATGTAACATGAGAATTGATCTTTTAATTTTCAAGAAAGTTGTCTATCTGAATGTTATATAGGAGTTGTGCCTTACCACATACCCACTAAGTTTCTTAGCTGGTGGTTGGTTATTACCTTGCAGAAATAGGATTCTTTGGTAATGCACATATGTACCTCAAAATGTGAATCAAAAAAGGATAAGAAACCAGGAAAGAAAAAGGAGCTCAATTGTCACATAATATGGCTTCTCACTGCAAAATAAAATTGAAAATTTTGCTTTTCTGCTCGATAGTTATTAGTTACTCTTCTGAACAAACAATTTCTCACATTGATGCTTAATTTCTCTTTTGTCAGAAAGGAGAACCCGGTCAAATATTTACTTCTCATTAATTGGACCCTTTCTTCTTATGGACCTCGGAATGACTTAGCTCTTAGTTAGTTGATTACTTTTGCAAGGTCTACATTCACTTAAGAGGACTGAAGGATAAAATCAACCTTACATTCAGTCTAAATAAATAAAAAATATACTGATATTAGGAAGGGACCAATTGGTGAGGTATACCGTATACTATAATAAATTGGAAAAATCTATTTTGTGTGAAGTATTTGTGGTCATGAGTCTTGATGAATGATGATTGTATATACTACCCGAAATGAGAGTTATACATGAAGCCTTTACTTTCTCTGATATTGGTTCCCTGTATCCACATGTATCACTCCTACCTCTTGCTTTGTCCCCTAATCTTGTCCATCGGTTTTGCTTTTTTGCGCAAGACAAGATGATGCCATGACAGATGATTGCGGTATGATATATCTAGAAAGAAGTTGTAAGGTTGATGGAAAATCGAGATGTCAAGCCTTTGGTCTCTGTCATTGCAAGCTCCTGTGCGCAAATCTGTATTGCAGTCTAATTTTGCATTCTTGATTCAAATGTTGTCCTGGAAGACCTAGGAATTGGTGTTGTGCCTGAATCTTAAGTAAAGAAATATAATCTCAAAGTACTCATAATACTGTTGTATGGTCCTTTTTCTACTAAACTAAATGAATTATCTTTTTTTCCCCTTTCTTTCTTTGGAACATTTTATCTTGTTTGGTCTGTTTGGTTTTGAAGATTGCAGTAGTGTAATCTGTTTGATATATTAAGTTTTATGCCACAAGTTAACTTGCTACTTGTCTTTCTATTCCACTTCTGAATCATCTATAATGATAGGTATTATGAAGGTCTTCAAAGGTGTGTGGGGCTGTATTCAGCAAATGGTCAGTATTCTTCTGATGAAATCGACCGACTGGAATCCCTTTATGCATCACTAAGCAAGCAATATACAAGGTCGTCTGCTGTGAAGGTGATGAACTATATGCCCGTGCTTCTGTTGGAACATAAGCATCTTTGTCTAAAGTGCTGTGTGCGTAATCATACTGCCCGTAATTGAACAACTAGTGGTAGCCTTCTCTATTAATATTTATTTTTAGACTTCAAAATCACCATGTGCACAACTGTACAAGGAAAAACTGTGGTTCACAATTCTTTTCATTCTTTCTTAGTTCGTCTGGAGTTAAGTTTACTGGAATATTGGTTGTTGAATATGTGCTTTTGACTTGTAGTGGCGGCCATCTGGCATATTCTATTTTCTCATTCAAGTTGTTAGCAGAATGGGCCATCTTTTTCATGCTTAGGTTTAGAGATCACCCCGTATTATCTCATGCAGTACAGATATATTTTAAGAAGTGAACATGAAATGCATCACTGGCAAAAACTTCATAAACTCTCTGGTGTCTGCATAGAACTCATGCACTCACATTATTAAGTGCTCTCCAATAATGTCATATTTGCCACTCTGTGCTTCAAGAATTTTTAGTCCACAATAATGGTTAATGTTTCTGAGTGCGCTACACCCTCTGATGCTTTACTTTTGTTTCTGAACTCACACTGAACAGAGAATCCCGCTTGATTTTCTGAGTGATGAAAGATTCCGTTCGGCCGCTGAAAATTATGTCCGACCTTTTCTGACCAAGGTACCCATTTTCAACTGTGTTTTAATTTGTACATGAAATTTCTGTGCTTGACTTGCTTTGAATTTCTGATATAAATCTAGGGCGTTCCTTCTCTATTTTCCGACCTTTCTCCACTGTATGACCATCCTGGAAAGGTTAGCTTTTTTGGTGAATTGGTGACTGTTTCCTTGGGTTGAAGGGATATTTTGTCTTCCCTGTTGTATAAAGTTGTCGCACAACTCTTGTACAGGCTGATATTTTGGAGCAGTTAATTCTTGAGCTGGAGCATGCCATCAAGACAACTGGTGCATATCCTGGGAGGTCATTTAACTTACATCTATCTTATACATGTTTGTTAGTTTATGTGCGTCAAGGAGATCTCTCCCTCTCTCTCTCTCTCTCCATATATATATACATATACATATACATATTCTAAGTCCCTTGTTTTCTAGATGTGGTTTTGTATCCTACTTTTTGTGCGATCAATATAAAGTTGAAATATCTAGATTCCTGAATGTTACTTGCATTTTCCACAGCTGCTATCGGTATTGTATTGGTATAATTGGTTATAACATATCTTAAGTTGATGTTTGTAGTGGATGGATTGACCTTTTGGTTATCAATTTCTGCTTGTGAATGTTGGCCAAGAGGATGATAATGAAATAAGTTAAATCAGATGAATATGAGTCATATGACATGATATTCGGATAAGAACTCCATTTTATTTGAAATCTCCTTTTATTGATATTTCAATTTTCTACACATTGCTTTGCTTATCATAGTAATTTTATTTGGCTATCTTCAGGGTGGACAAGGAGCCTCCTTCAACACTTATGTGGATTCTGTTCTATTTGGCTCAGGTTTGCAAATTCTCTTAATTTCTTAAGCTTTCTACTTGCTGGCTATGCTTACATATGTACTTTGTTTAGCATGTTATTTTGGTTGTGCTAAGAAGCTTCCTATGTACAGCATTATGACAGACGCTCTCAGTATGATGTCGCGTTAAAAAAAATTGATGAAGCCATTGAACACACTCCGACTGTCATTGATTTGTACTCAGTGAAGGTAAATAGACATACTGGGATCTTAATCTCCTCGAACTCCTTATTCCCTTACCCAAATCCTTTCTCAAGAATCTATTAAAGCTAATTTATGTGTTGATAACTAAGTTTATATTTTTCTGAAGCTATCTGAAGCTGAACTTTATCTGATGTTGTTTTATCTAGTGTTCTCTTGACCTCAATTATGGATCAAATATTTAATGCTCTCCCGTTAAATCATCCCCACAATCACATAATTCGATATTGATTTCGATGAGAATGCTATTGTGCGTAAAATCCTCTTTATTATTGTTCATGTTTTCATGGTTGATTTAAATGTATGTTATTGTGGTGTAACTAGTAATGCACCTGTGCGATGCATGATGATGATGGTGATGTTTTATTTTCCCATGAGTTGGTGTACCCCAGTCTTGTTGGGTTCAGGGAAATGAGCTAACCATATCAACACACTTTGAGTGGCAATGGAATGAGTTGAAATTGAGTTTGGTGTTGTGGCATGTGTTTCTGTATTAAGAAACTCTTTTGGATTGGGCAAGATTTATTGTAATTGTGGGGATGGCTTATCATTTGTGTGCGGTGCATTTGATTGTGGATTGTGGCGACTAGTCCGAACTGTGTCTAATTAAGTACCAAACTTAGTTAGGATTGAACTGATGAGATTATCCCGGCTACATGTTATCTGCTTGTAATAATTGGTAGGTTCACCCTTCACTTCATTGGATGGATGTTACAGAATGTAATTGATCCTACTTGATATTCAATAGTCTACAATAATTTAATTATTTCACCTGCTCTTGATATGAGCCATGCAGCTTACATGAAATGCCTGCTTTGTATTTTTGCTTCATGTTTGCTAGTGGTCTTGGTTGAGTGGTTTTGCATATGCATTATGTTTCGTTTCATGAATTGGCATAATATTCACATTGATATATAGCTATATTCGTTCATGAGCATTTTCTACTGTATGGTTGGTGCATCATATATAAGATGACCAATTATCTATTATGTGCTATAGCTAAACATGTTTTACTGGTAACTCACTCTACAGAGCCGGATACTAAAGCATGCTGGTGATCCAGTAGCAGCTGCTGCTTTGGCTGATGAAGCTAGATGCATGGATCTTGCTGATCGATACGTGAACAGTGAATGTGTGAAACGTATGTTGCAAGCTGATCAGGTTTGGTGCTATTATATAATCCTTCCAGTATGTTACTAAAATCAGGTTTTTTGTGTTGATTTGCTTATGCTTATGTAATACATTACAACTCTAGGTTGCATTGGCTGAAAAAACAGCCGTATTATTCACAAAAGATGGAGAGCAGCACAATAACCTGCATGATATGCAGTGCATGTGGTATGTAGTTTCTCGAGCTATTTAATTAGTAAGACCAATTTTTTTCATATTTTGATTTTGATGAATATATTTTTGCGACGGATGTATCTAAGGTATGAATTAGCATCTGGAGAAAGTTATCTGCGTCAGGGGGACCTGGGGCGGGCCTTGAAGAAGTTCCTGGCTGTAGAAAAGCATTACGCAGACATTACTGAAGATCAGTTTGACTTCCACTCGTACTGCTTAAGAAAAATGACTCTTCGAACGTATGTTGATATGCTGAAATTTCAAGATCGCCTTCATTCACATTCTTATTTCCGCAAAGCAGCTGATGGAGCCATAAGGTATTATTGTCTGTTTATTACTGCAGTTGTGATGCTTTTGGCATTTTAGCCTTGATAGTACTAGAAATTTATTGCTATAACTTGGGATTGATTGTATTGGATTGTACAAAACCACAAGCATGATAAATTTGGTGCTGTGTGCCTAAACATATTAATTTGACATTTCATGCAGATGCTACTTAAAGTTGTATGATTCTCCTCCAAAGTCATCTGCAGAAGAAGATGAAGAGATGTCAAAGATGGCTCCTTCTCAGAAAAAGAAATTGAGGCAAAAGCAGAGGAAAGCTGAAGCCCGAGCTAAGAAAGTAAACAAACTTTGCATCACAGCTTCTATAGGATTTATTTCAAATAGTTTGCACTAAAATGGTTGCCTTATGCAGGAAGCAGAAGTGAAGGAAGAATCAAATGCTACTGCTGTTTTAAAATCTGGAAAAAGGCAAGTGAAGCCAGTAGATCCTGATCCACATGGAGAGAAGTTACTGCAGGTACTACATGTTACATTTCTGTTGGGGTAACTGGTTTTAGTGCTTGCATTGTAATCCTGTTTTCTTGAGAACATTCTTTATGTACTCCATTCAGGGTACTGAAGCTGTCTTCCATTTACTTCTAGACACGAGATTATATACTTAGCAAATGTGTAATACAACTTCATCTGATGATTTAATTTTCACTTATAGGTTGAAGATCCTTTGGTGGAAGCTACAAAGTACTTGAAACTTCTCCAGAAGCACTCTTCTGATTCCTTAGAAACTCACTTGCTTTCTTTTGAGGTTAATATGAGAAAGCAGAAAATCTTACTTGCATTGCAGGTAAGTTCATTTTCTTATTCGACTAGATGCTTTATTAATGACATTTTCTTCTACTGTTACTTTCTCCAATCCCCAGTCATCCATGAGATGTTTTATCAGTTTTAGCTAAATTAATGACCGGAGATAGCAATGGCTTTCCTTTGCATTATCAATGAAATTTCTGAAGGACATGATAATTTCTTTTAGAGAATGTCAACTACATGATGGATGATCATTTGCTCCTATTCTTTTGGCATGCGTTTGTGGGATCTCAAATTCTAGTTTTAAAGAATGACTCCCTTATTCTATTCTTTGCAGGCAGTTAAGCATTTACTACGATTGGATGCCAATAACCCAGATGTTCACCGTTGCTTGGTATGATCAATAAGTAAACCATATTTTCATCAGTTCAATGCTTAAGTGAAGCAACATCCTATTTCTGCATATAGATTTCTACAAGTTCTTCATTTTTGTGTTATATTTCCCGTTCTGCAGATAAAGTTCTTTCATAAAGTGTCATCCATGCCATCACCAGTAACTGATGCAGAAAAACTCATCTGGGGTGTGTTAGAAGCTGAGCGTCCTGGATTCAGGTGCTTTGGATAATTTATTTTTTCCTTTCTTTTTTATTTCTTTTCCCCCTCCTTTCTCCAGAAGGGGAGAATTTGGTATCGATATGTCTCTGTTGCTTCCTATTTAGCCTTATTGTATCTTGTTGGTATCTTGTGTTTATACTACTACCTTTGTTTTTCAGTCAGTTGCACGAGAAATCTCTCACCGAGGCAAACTGTATTTTCCTAGAGAAGCACAAGGGTAAGACTTTCGCGTGCTTTATATAGATATTGATTTGCACATGATCCCACTATAGTATGGATAGTTGAGTCTATTCTTTTCAGATTCATTGAGGCACAGAGCTGCTGTAGCAGAAATGATGTTTGTCTTGGAACCACACAAGAAGGAAGAGGCTATTAAGTTGATAGAAGAGTCATCTGGCAACCTGTCTTCCTCGTATGCTACTACAAGATTTCGCCAATTCCATATATTTGATGGTTTTTCTTGTGGCATTGAATATAAAACACGTTCCTTGCAGAAATGGAGCACTTGGGAAAATCAGAAATTGGAGGCTTAAGGATTGCATTGCAATCCACAAACTTCTAGGGTCGATTTTGGGTGACCATGATGCTGCATCAAGTGAGTTTTTCTTTTTCATGCATTTCACTTAATACAGTTACTAGTTTAGCCAAGTCAGACATCATCACAGGAGATCACTCTCATTTTGTTACAGTTGTTGCTGTGAAAATGTCTTTCTCTGCATTTATTCCTGTGTCCAGTGTGAAACATTTCTTGAGAGATATATTTCATGTAAATCTAGAAGCAAAACTAGTGATGATGCATCTCAGCTATTATTCATTTGTACAAGAGATATTTGTGAGTTTGCTGGCGAAAGAAGTTGATCTCATAACCTTAGAATCTTGTATGCAAAACAGGGAAATAGCAGAATATCAGAAATCCTCTTTTTCTATGTGAGGCAAACTTAACCTTGCACAATGTCAACAGGTTGAAGATGTTTATAGTAGAACATAATTAGATTGTAATAAAATATCAGAGGGTTGGTTAAAAAGAGGTAGGGATGGAAACTACTTGCTAAGGAGGGTTGTCTGTGAAACTATACTTCCTGGCCTCATCACTGAGATCTTTGGCTTAGCTCCCAAAGGTAGAGGGTAGGGACATGGATGTCAAAAGGGCACCTCCTTGCCCTTATATATTCACATTATAAATAAGGCTTATAAAGCCTATGGTCGATGTTGCAAATACAACACGGCCTTTTGATTTTATTGTTTACGATATAAACTGTAATTTTTTGAATTACTGTATTTGTAACATGGATCCATGTTTATGGAGAAAAGATACCATTGTGGCTACGTTGTGTTTGTCTAGTTAAGAGTAGAAACACAGCATAACTCCGTGTGCCTGAATTCGTAATTTCTTTCCAGGATGGAAAGCTCGATGTGCTGAGTTCTTCCCCCACTCAACGTACTTTGAGGGCATTTGCAGCTCAGCTTCCTCAAATTCATCTTACCACCCAAGTCACAAGCTATCTGAAAATGGAAGTCCAAACAGCTCAATTGCTGACCAGTGCGTGTCTTCCAACGGAAATGTTGAGAAGTTGGCTTCCCTCAAGGATCTTGTCATCCAATAGTTTGCACACCGGCTGACATTTCTCAAAGAGATTGCCATTTTCAGAGATGATTGAGTAGGAATCGATGCTGGATCGTAGAATGTTACAAGACAAATGGAGGAAGTATTCTACTGGAAGTTGGAGGATGATCAGTTACGTCTTAAATCTGAGATTGATTTTTCTTTTTGCCCGAGGCCGACGTCCACCTTGCTGGTATATTGCAAATGTGTATACTCTCCACCATCTTTGTTTTGACAGTTGGATTTTGTATTTATCTTGCTTTCTGCTCTGATGCTGGAGAAGAGAGGTTTCTTGGGTTATGAGTTAGAGAAAAAGCAGGATTTTCGAGAAACTGATGTTACAGCCTCTCAGCATAGAACATAAACACACAAATAGTTGGCCAACTTAAGAGCATGTTGTATTTTCTTATTCAATTGACCCATCAGTTGTGATGTATAAATGCTATTTTTATGTGAAAATTTTGTCTGAATATCGTCAGAATAAATGCAATTTAGGTTTCTTTTGGTTACTGCAAAGATGCAACCTTTCTGATAGTAATTTACATGATCTTAGTACTTAATTTTTGGAGGGTAAATAATATTTTCTAGCCCTATTCTTTACTCGTTTAAATTTATATTTACAGAGTATATGTGTATATCTTTTCTCAAAATGTTCGAAATCGATAACATGGAGATTTGCCATTCTTTTTGGTAAGGATAATATCATTCACCTCATTCTTTCAGGGTTATTATATAAATATTTCTAACGCATTGATAGGTATACCGTGGTACCAATGTTATAGTTTTATAAGTATTATTTTTTAGAATATTATTCTTAATTTTAATCGAAAGTGTTATCTTGACATATTAGAAATCTCTTTGGACAATGCCATGCGATATATATAAAAAATAAGTATATGCCAAGCAACATTTTCGATATTTGAGAGCTAATTTGTTGACATAATAGAAATCTCTTTGGAATCGAATATTGGTGTAGATAATGACATGAATAATTAAAATAAAACTGTGCCAGAAATGACGTGGTATGAATGTTTTCGAAGACTCGAGAACATCCCATATTTTGGTAAAACAATAAAAAGTCATGCTAATTATGTTCATAAACTTCATCAAAACTCGAGAAAGCACATAAACCCACAAAATAAATCGATTAGGTGTGATCGAGTTTTGCTTTAATAAAAGACATTCGGTTAACCAAAGAGCCCCCCCAAAACATATGAAAATGTCCATACCTTGAATATGGAATGCATGGACGCTCAATAATCAAAATTGGTTAATTGATAGACATAGCCAATGTTAAATAAATGAAATTATAAACCAAATTTAGCAATTTCCTTGTCAAATCTAAATGCGTCGGTCATTCCTGGGATATCTTCTTCAGTGGCCTATTTTTTACACATAAACCAACTTTGTTCCACAACTTAAATATCCATATCAATATCAACATCCACTAACGGAATTAAATTTTACACCTATTTTTATTGTATTATGTACACGAGGAACATGGGCTTGGGCCATTCATTCCTACATTTGGCAGTCAACATTAATTGCTTAGCATTTAAGGTTTCCTGGTGTACTTTAATATCTCCTGTTATTGGTATGCTACATATTAAAACAGCACCTTTATGCCTTTTGATATGTTTTAGTTGGTGGATCAGTGTTCGAAGATGACGAGTTTGAATCCCATCAATGTTTATATAAATTCAAATTTATACCTAGCATGCATGTGCTCAGAATCAATAGTCGAAGATGATGAGTTTGAGTCCCTCTCAAGGAAAATTTAATCAAATTATCTCATGCGACTATGGATATTTGATGAAGGGACAAATTGATAATTGACATTGATGTTCAATTTTGTATATTTAATAAACAATCTTAAGCAAATATATACGAGCACATACATTACAATTATCAATATAGATTACACACAGAAACACAATTACATATTGATTGGTTAGAAGAAAATATAAAGGAAAAGGATAGGAACAAGATCATGTAATAGTTATTTCCTCAATATTCTGCAAATTAATGCATTGAAAAAGGACTATTTCTCAATTTCAGGGCAAGTGTCATTCACGCGATTTCAAAAGTAATTAAATTTCCAACTGATGAATTTAATTTGATTCTATCAATCACATGTCTAGTGCGACCTCTGCTGTTTTTCATTTTCAATGATAATATAATATTGTCGGAGCAATTAATTAACAACCAAACCCATACTAAAATACTGTCAATCAGATCAAATTCGTTGTTGTGTAACCAATGACGAATTCACAAATTGCAAGATTTTATCTTTATTTTTGAGTTACAAGAGTTTGCCATCGATCGACATTAGTTAGTTACGAACTAACTAATTTTAAGTGAGGTTCGCTCCATTCCAATTCCATACACACCACTTCATGCTTAATTAGAGTAAACTTTAAATAGGTTGATTAATTATGAGGTAAACTTGAAATAATCTGATTAGAAGGTCCCTTACAAACAAGTCTGATTTAACTAAAAACTTATTAGAAGCTCTTCTAACCTTTTACGATCATCTTTATCAAGGTTCGAAATTTTAACGAAAATCAAAGTGTTCAATGCAAAGAAGGAGACCAACATTATTTTGCCTGTGGAGCTCACAGGATCAAGCTAGTTCTAAATGTGTTTATGATATGGTTTCTTTGTTTTTATTAAACTGTGGTTGTTATATATGGTTAGCTTAGCACACCTTGTAATAATTAACAAGAATATGTCTTTTGATGTAAAACAATACAAGTGATTTCATATCTCATATATGGAGTTATTCCCGGAATTGCTGCTATATCATGGATATTTATCAATTTTTTGTCGATCTCTAGCGGAATATGTATAATTATTTTTAATTTTCAAATTGGACTACTTACACATATAAAGTCAGAGCTATATATGTAATGTAATCATGAAGATGTTGCTAAGCATATATGGAGTCCATTCTTGTCCATAAATGATTCTCCACAATCTTCAACAGCATGAGCAGAAAAGATTAAGCAGTGTTTGGGCATGAAAATGGTTGTATGATTTAGTAAATAATAGTAATAATAATAATTAGATAGTTGGGGCATATCTAATTAGGTCGGGTATTGCTGTCTAAATTAATGTCATAAAACAAACACGCCATAAAATAGTATTCCGTAATTAGGTGCCTCAGACAACTCCCTCTTTTCCACATTTCTTCTTTATTAATTTGTCTAACATAAGGAAACATGTGTACGGTTGGGAAGGAACACTATTTCACTTCTATCAATTAATTATATATATGCATCTAATTCTTTTTTCTTTGAGTATTATTTTTCTTAATGCAATTCAAGTATTATATTTGCGTGTGGGTCATTGTTTTTAATTCAGAATCACATATAGTTGATCTCGCATTCTATTTGGTACAAGTTGATAAAGGTGAAGACATATCGGACCTGAGAGCAACCAAGATGAATTCGAAAACTGATTTTATTTATTGTTCATAAAATTAAATTTATAACGTGTCAAGTCAAGTCAAGTCAATTATATGTCTGCAGCATGAATTCTGACTCGACCACTATTTTCTGATTGTGTTCAATTCTTTGAGGTCTACTAAATTAACACGTTAATTACAAGTTCACCCTTTTTTTACCAGAGATCGATAAGTTAGTGGTGGCATTTGAATTCTAGACCTCGTACTTATAAAATAGAGGTTTGCACCACTTGATGTTCCCGAAAAACTACAAATTTACCAATTCGATCACCACAAATCCGGTGTCGAGAGATAATACAGCGGCAAATTACGTATACACCGTAATACAAGGAGAAGAATACTCTAGAATAATTTACAATAATGCACAAGATATTCCCTAAAATACACTATGATATATTTACATCCTTATCTGAGTTGACGACGAAGCGCAGCCTGTTGGTAAGACGTTTCCTCTCCAATCAAGAGGTCGGGGGTTTGAGTTACCCTAAAGTAGTGTGTGAGTGTGTTTTTCTTTCTTTAGATGTAATAAATTAAAAAAAAATATTTACATCCTTATCAAGTAGGCCTAGATGGATTTAATAACGAAACATATGCTCCAACTTTATTTCTCATCTTGTGTATATATACAGCTCCTGTCAATAGGGTATTTATTTCTTTCCTAGCTAGTATTCATTTATACCAAAATTAATATAAAGTTATTTTTCAATTATGAATGGTACATATATATCATAACAATTTAAAGTTCCAACATCGCAAACAACTATACCACACAAATGTGAGAAAATACATGCAAGAGGAATTTTTGAACTCCGTACCACTCGCAAAGGAGTCTTTGGGAATATATTAATATTATTACATACTATATCATCATACTCATACTGTCATACACATACATGTCGCATTTCATGGTGCTATATACATTAACATGATGTATATCAATACATTATTTATGCAACATTTCATATTTTAAAGTTATTATATATGGGGTTAATGATATATTGAACTTTCAACTGGCGATTCTTTTATTGAACCGATTGATCGGAGTAATTAATTAATTGTTCAAAATCTAACGAATATGGAACTGAATTTCGAAATCAGATCACGATTTTTATCTTCGGCTCTTATTATTTGAAAGAGTCATGAATACTGTCTAGTTAATCAGAAGAAACATATACTCCATATAATTTGTCGGAACGCACAGTCGAACCTCTTGTTTCTAAAATCTTCATAGTTGTCTAATTAACTTAATAAGATCTTTATGTAAATGAAGAAAATTTAAAACAAGATTTAATGCTTTCAACGGAATCATAACTAAGTGATCGGAAACCAAGGCACAGAGAGAGAGAGATATCATGTCACTATAATCACTAATAATTATACTGCACATGCAATGAGGATATCGAATATTCTATAAATGATTTGTTTGCGAAATTAACTGAAGAATTTGATCAACAAAATATAGCATTATGTTAATAAGGAGTTAATTGACCTATTTTTAATATCTATTTTTGTAATGGATCATGTCCAAATGATTAATCAATGTGGAGTTTATGAATGTTTTGTGGTCGCATATATATAATTATAATGTAATTAAAATGTTAATGATATAAAAGGATTCGGGGATATATTGTGGTTCCAATTATTGTTCTCAACTGTGATAATTGAGATTCCTGTAACGATATATTATATTCTATTTCTCAGTGTTTCACTTCTAAATTACGCATGATTACCTCTAGAGAAAATAGATAAATCAGTACTGATGTCCCAACCTCACTCAAAAGAAATCCAAGGCTAAGATATATCCATATATAAACTAAGACGTAGAAGACCCAATTCCAACATGGAGATTCTCTGATTTATTTTAGAGATGGTATCCTGTATAACAAATTATATATACATCATTCTATTCAAATCCAGTTCTCATTCTAATATATTTTTATTCCATCACTCTAAAATATCGGATGGGATCCTCTGTGCCACAATTTCTGTGTACCACCGTGTGCCACTAAGAATTTTAATATTTTTTAATAATATTTATTATAAAATAAAATTTTATTATCTCATAATAC
>JAYJMF010000044.1:3310702-3324373 GCA_036873715.1 Salvia sclarea | reverse complement strand
AGTTAAGTTAGTTGAGTCATGGTCCGATTACTTAGTTAATTAGTTAATTAGAGTGTTAATTAGTTAATTAAGTGTCGAACTGTGACATAAAATCATCATAGATCTACACAAATTTCATACTCACGCTTTAAAGGAAAATATATTTGAACACATTAAAGTCATAGAAATCCTAAATCCATGTTGGATCTACACATGCACATACATCTTCTTGACTAGAATTGATTGTGTGAATTTATCCTACCCTCTATATGATATGTATGTATGATCCATGAAGGGAGTGACATATACCTCTCTAGAAATTGGAAAAGAGGAGGAAATAAGAGGGAGGGGCGTGAGCTAGGTAAGATGATGGTGATGGCTATGGCTTGGCTCCGAGCTCGTCCTGTGCTTTGGTCTCCTCGCTGGGAAAGTCTAGGCCGCAAGTTGGGAGGAGGAAATGGGAGTGAATTTTTTAGTGTTGGATTTATTTATTATTATTATTTTTGGAAATGGAATAAGAATGTGGGAGGGGAGCCGTGAGATTGAGAGGGAGAAAGTGAGGAATGACTTTTGATAATGAAAGTGAAGTTGCAAGTGAAATGGGTGAGATTGATTGTGATGAAGAAATAAATGGCTTAGGCTATTTATAGATAGGATTATGGTGATTAGTCACCACCTTGGTGACAAATGTAAAATAGATAGGAGTGGATAACATGCATGATGACAACAAATGACATTCTAATTTTACAATTGTAGTTTTGGAAAATATATTGATGGAAAAAAAATGTTATATGCATGTGTGAGTGTGTAGAGAAATAGCAAATAAATAAATATGTGTAGAGTAGAGAAGAAGGATTTTTATTTTAAAATAAAGGACATGGTTTTGAAATAACAATTAAGTGTATAGATTTTTATGCACAAAATAATGAAAAATGATGGTATTGATTTTATAAAATATATTTGGTGGAAGACAGAGTGGTGTAGGAATTTTCATGCAAGAGTATAATAAGTAATTATGCTAATGGTAGAGATGAAGTGTCAAGGTATGGTGCATAGCTTAGTGAGGTGACATGATTTTATAAAGTCAAACTTGTATAACATGAGGTGTTATGCAATTTAATAAATTATGTTGTAAAATAAATAAATAATGTATGAGATGATTCCCATGTGTTTGAATAAAATATGATGGAGAAAAAATAATGGAAATTATATATATGTGTGTGTGTAGGCGCATAATGTGTGTGTTATGCACAATTAATTTATTTGGTCACATGATCCAATATTGATCATATACTATAAAGAAAATATGATATAAAATAAATATGATATGATGATTAAGTAAATGATGATGCCTTATAAAATAAATATGGGAATTGTGTATGAAATGAGAATAATATGCATGATATAATATGGCTTCTAAGTTATTGGGATATAGCTCCTAATAGTCTATATTCACTAAATATAGTCCAAAATAATACTATGGCAATTAAAATCATATAGACATTTAATTCACATATTCCAATTACTTAAATAGGATAGTGCAATTTTAAATGAGCAATTAATAATAAGCACATAATCATATAAGCAATAAAAGAATTTAAATAATGCACATAGAAGGGCAAAGAAGGAAAAGTTTTAAAAATCTCGTATTTTGAGCTGCCTGCTTTTTGCGGGCTGCTACACTGAAACTAAGCTTCCTTTGACCCGGAGCTTCGGGAACACACCCTCAAGACTATGCGCACACTTAGACCTTTCAACCCAAGGCGACCAAACCCTTACCCTTCATCACCCCGAGCCAAGCTAAAACGACTACTCACGCATAATGAAAGATAAACACAACATAAACAAAGAGTAAAAGGAAACCATACTGAAATATAACTTTAAATCCAAAAGCTCCTTGGGCAAAACCAACCTTGCCCAGGATAAAGCAAATACATAAACTAAAAGAGTTTGCCCGTAGGACTTGTTTTCTTCCTCACTTCACTCATAAAGCTAAGACATGAAAAGTATGAAAAGTTGCAGAGGGAGAGCTGCCAAGGATGGAGAGAATTCGAATGTTCAAGTGTTGGAGACGTTGTAGAATCCGATCTCCTGCTCTTTGTCTCTTGCTAGACTTGTATCTCTCTCTTGGCGCAGGTCCCGAGGTAGGGTTGGTAGGTCAGCAGTTGGGCTGGACCATTGGGCCTTGATGGAGACGTCTCTGGCTTCAGCTAAGGCGGACATCAGCTATCTCAACCTCCTTCGCTGACTTTACCCAAAATGGTAACAGACAGCTCTGGCTTGACTTCGTCCTTGCCCAGATTCGCTTTCCATTTCCTTGCAATATCCTGCTAGGCGCTTTAGTGTGGTCTCCAAGCTCCCAAGGTATTTTCCCGCTCAGCCTCCTACCAAACTCCTTCTCTTCTGCTTCTTCCTGTCTTGACTTCGGTCTTAGCTTTACGACAGCTTACTGGTCCAGCTCAGCTTCCACGTGGTACACTGTCTTGGGCAAGGCAGGGTAGTGAAACGCCTTGCCCAAGGTATGACTTCCCTAGACTTGCCCAAGGTGGATTCCAAACCTGCAAAACTTCCCAAGGTGTCCTCCCAGACACAAACACACACACAGAAAAGACTCTTCCTTGGGCAAGAAACATCCCAAAGAAGAGCACGAAAAACGGGCTCGTCACACATCGATGACTTCTGCCCTTTCTTCGGGGCTGTATCTCGTCCCTTGATGCCTACTTCTAAGGTAGGCATTATCTGGTAGCTTTCTGGTTGTGTGTTCCCCTTCTTCTCTAGGGTGAGGCCTGCCGCCTTCAGTCTCTGGTCTACCACCAGTGCGACCAAGTCTGCTATCTGTCGTGCCCAAGTATCAGGCAGGAGAGTGTCAGAGGTGCTTCCTCTTTGGGTCTCAGGCCTACCCGAGAGTGTTCATGTTTGTCCTGTAGGGACGAGATTTCAGGAGTTCCACGAGGAATCCCTTCGCCAGAAGTTGTTCTCGCAAGTGTTTGCTTTCCTGCCATTTTCCTGTGGACAGAAAGTATAGGATTTCATTTCTCCGTGCAACAGGTCCTAAAATTAACCCCGTTCTTTTAATGGGTTGGCATCTCTCAACCACAGAGATCTGGCAAGGATAAGTCTCAGATTCTAAGTACTTCTCCTTGCAGGTCCTTTTTGTTATGTTTTCTAAGCCAGAACTGGGTTCCAGGAATGTTCCGCAGGGTCGCAGATACTCTCTCATAATCAGTCCTAGGCTTAGAAAAACATATATCACAATTGATATTATTCGTATATTTATTCTTATTCATTTTCATTTATTTTTAAGTGCTTGGGATTACCAAGGCTTTTCAAGTGCTTGGGGCTACCAAGGCTTTCTCAGGTGCTTGGAACTACTAAGGCTTTTTCAGGTGCTTGGAGCTACCAAGGCTTTTCAGGTGCTTGGGACTACCAAGGTTTTTCCGGTGCTTGTGACTACCAAGGCTTTTTCAGGTGTTTGGGGCTACCAAGGTTTTTCATTATAAGATTATACTGTTTTATTTTATTTTATTAGGGTTTCGCTCTTTAAGAAAGAGATCGACGTCTTACTCTCAAAAATTAATTTCCCACAGACGGCGCCAGTTGTTTGGTCTGGGTTAGGGACCAACAACAATGTTATGATAATCACGGAGGATTGTCTTTCTAGCGAAGCCTTTTACCTTTCAATATCGTAAGTCGCGGGCCTGGCACGTAGGAGTGCTGTGTTCGAAGGTTCTGTACGTGGGCTCCAGAGAATAGCCTGCAAAACAGAACTGGAGAGGGGTGGTCTCCGGGGAGAGACTCCAACGCTCAAGTCAATAAGGACTCCGGAGAGCGTAAAGTAATAAGGTTTCAGCTAGAGAGTTCTTAGAGCAAAGAGCACTTACTTTTAGCATTTAGAATGCATGGGGTATTTATAGTAGATGAATTATAGGGATACGATAGGCAGTATATTTGTTGAAGAGGGGTTCTTTCGTAATTGCATACCCGACAAGGGTCACCGGCTTTGCAACGTACTGAGAATATTCACAGTACTATTAACCAATGACCTGAGGACACGTAAGGTGGTCCTAAAGTTAGTTAGGAAAGGCGCTAGAAAATGACGCCTAGCAGCCTTTTGGCAGGTCCGTACTCCTGGACAGGTGACTAGGTCACTTCTGGTACTCAGGTGTGAGACTTCTGATTCTCGCCACGTGTCGCTAGCAAGTGTGGATATATTCACTTCTGATTCTTGTCACGTGTCATTAGCAGGTGCTAGCTGATATTAGACCCTATCAAAGATGGTATTATGTTATTTCTTAAAAAAGATAATATTACGTTCTTTGTCAGCATGAAAACGTGGTAATAGTTTTGCATAATAGTAATTGTAAGTAGATAGGATCGGCATGTGCGTCAATTGTTAGGCTATGGTCCTATCTTTTTCAACTAGCCCGCCCGGTCTTAGCCTAACTCGAATATTCTAATATGGTCTGCATATCTCTCTTCTAGAAAGATCCTACTCGTGAGAATATATTTGATCTAATATCTAAATGGCTGTGATGACGACATATAATGGGTGGGTGGGTGGGTGTTTCATTTTGAAGATGAAGAGAATGGGATGGGGGAGGGGAAGGAGAGGGTGTTAATGTTACATTTATAGCCCAAAAGGGCTAATGTTTCATTATATTAATCTCAATTTACTTGTGAGCATTATTTTCTTTCTCAATTTGAATTAGTCTAATTTGCTATATTAACCTCATCATCAACGATACTTGATTTTTGACTTAGTCAACATCTAGTTTTTAGTATTCCCTCCGTCCGCAAAGTAGTATTCCATTTTGCTATTTCCATTCATCTGCAAAATCCTACTGTTCATTCTATTTTTAGTAATTTTATCTCTGAAAATAAAAGTGAAACCTCATTTTACTAACAATATTGAAGCAATTATTAAATTCGTGCCAAAAAAAATGAAACATTACTTGATGGCAGAGGGAGTGTTTGTTATGACGAGTTTAATCCACAACCTATGTTTGAAATGCGCATAAGTAAACCACACTAGAAAATGCTTGTGAGATTTGAACGGGAGACATTTTATTAGAAAACTATCTATTTACAAAGATATTATTTTTGTAGTATATATGGTGCCCAAGGATCTCATAATATATTGTTATACTTAAATATGACAGTGATTTTCATTTAATTCACCTAGTCGATGATATATTGCTATATTTAAACGTTTTATATGCTTAATCCCATATTACATATATAGTATTTAGGTTAAAATTTAGTGAGTTTATGGATACTATAAATACAAACGATGTGGTGTTAGTGTTACATAGTATGTGTATATTACACAATAGAATACAAGACGACCTAATTAACTATCTTTTTTGGAAATTGAAGAACTTTATACTAAATGCAAATATGACCCCAAAAACAAGACCGAATCCGGCAACCATTGCCGCGACGACACCGATAAACTCGTGTCTGAATCCAAAGTAACTCCTTAAGAAACGTCGAACTGTTATATTTGCATCTTCCAATACATCTTGCTCATCTCCGTATTGCGACACAATCAAACCGTACAACGTCCATGCCACAGGGTTCGCCCAGTGGTACCATCTCCACCATCCCGGAGTTCTCTGTGGAAAACAATATCAATTAATTAAAGTGCTTTACTACTTTGAAGTGTTTGCAAATAATTTGGCAAAACAAGCTCACAAACAGCTTATAAGCTCTGTAAAATAAGCTTAATCTAGAAGCATGGGCGGAACTCACAGGTCGTGGGATGATGAATCCAGAGAAGAGGTTCCAGAGCGCATAGAAGGAGTAGGAGACGATGTTGGCGATGTTCTCGTTGGGCGTGAGAGCCACCGCCATCATGCCATAGTAGGTGAAGTAGATGAGCGTGAAGAACATGAAGTATATATACCAAAAATACTTCTTTGTTGTCCAATCAAACCCGATCATTGCATACACTATGGTCCCATACACGATAGCCTGGATAAAACAGTATGGTATTTCTATAACGGCCTGCAAAAGCTCAACAACATTATCATCAACCATTCGATTATATATACCTGGTTTTTCCAATTACAAATATATGCACCTGTCCGACAGCGTAGGGGAGGGCGGAGTAGAGCCCTGCAGCCCTTTCGCGGTAGAACACCGTTCGTTCCACCGACACCACGGGTTGGACGGACGATGCTAGTTGGACGCCGAGGAAAAAGACAGCAGCATACATGGACCCCATGGCGTTGAAAATGTGCTGCTTGGAATCCCTAAACAATGTAGGCACATATTCAAGAATACTAAAAATACTAGCTCTGCATCTAGTGTGTGTATAACTATGAGAGAGTCAGTATTCATACTTTTTCCCACCAAGATCCCAGAACATGGATCCGAAGATGATGGCGAGGAAGGCGGTGTAGATGATCCTGACAGCGGAGTAGAGAGGGTTCCGCCAGTACGACCAGTGTTGCTTCCACAAGCACGCCATACATTGAGTCCAGAAAGGTTGAGCGAACTGCGTTGCGAAGTGCAGGTCGTCTGTGCCTAGACGGGGCGTGCTCAGCTCGCTGATCAGAGCTTTGTTTCTCCTTCATATCACATTATTTGGTTTAGTGTAAGTGAAAAGTGTGATTCATTGAGTTAGCAACATGACTATGATAGGAAAACTGACCTATAAAGTTCAGAGTTTCTGTAGAGATCAGCGAAATCGACGCCCAATGCCATTTCTTGGGCTGAAGAAGACACCTCAAGCATCCAGGCCGCTGGATTGTAGCCAGCCCTGATTTTCGTAACTCCAGGAATCGCCTAGAATTTAATATCCCAACATATTTTCTTAAACGATAGAAAAATATTATTGCAATATGTTAAAAATAAAATGAAATTACTAGGATGTTTTGTCCCACCTCAAAATACTGAATTAACTGGGAGGATTGTCGGCCTACAGGTCCTACATATATTTCTTGCCCCCCTCGCTTCATCAAGAACAACTGCAAACTCATATGTATAACAATCAATAAATTGCTCAAAAATGGAAAGGATTGAAGTATCCAAGTGTGACAGAGTCTCGCCTCATCAAAAGCTTCAAATATGTCAATGCTGGGCTGATGAATGGTGCAAACCACAGTCCTACCCGTGTCAACCGTGTTCCTAACTGTTCTCATCACAATCTGGGCAGCTCTCGCATCCAGCCCAGAAGTCGGCTCGTCCATGAATATTATGGAAGGATTCGCCACCAACTCAACGGCTATGGTTAGTCTCTTCCTCTGCTCTGTCGACAAACCACTCACACCGGGTAACCCAACCAATCCGTCTCTCAATGTCGTAAGCTCAACGAGTTCCATCACATTCTCCACAAACGCCTGTCACAATACATAAGAAGATTGCGTATATGAAGATTACATGATCAAACAAGCTCAAAAAACGTCCAGTCCATTAAAGTATGTGGCGGATCGTCCTATATTATCTTTTGAACAACAAACCTTTCTTGTTTGATTATCTATGTCTTGGGGCAAACGCAACCATGCCGAGAAAAGTAGGGACTCATAAATCGTTACACAGGGGGAGTGGATGTCGGTCTGCTCACAGTATCCAGAAATCCGAGCAAATGTCTCTTGCTTTTTGGGGTAACCAGAGATTGTGATACTTCCCTCAATATAGCCACCTGTTTTGCGACCGGCCAACACATCCATAAGGGTAGTTTTCCCAGCCCCGCTAACGCCCATCAGAGCAGTCAAGACTCCCGGCCTGAAACTTCCACTTACCTCCTTGAGGAGAACCAATTTATCCTCAGTTACCCCTTGACTCTTCATTTCCTGCATTTTATTTCAAATTTGTTATATCTTTGTAGAGAAAAAAAAGTACAATGAAGCTTGATATTTGAAGTTACTACCGGTGGCATATCTACAGAGTACTTCACATTATCAAATGCAATCGAGTGTGGTTCAAATGGAAGAACCACGTTTGTCTGCTTGTCCTGGACTTCTCTCCCTACATAATTTGAAGTTGAACTTGAAAAGCATTTAGAACATAACATATTCGTCTTCATCATATTTATATATAAATTTAGTTATGGAATCATTCTATAATGCTAAAACTAACCATTTAATGCCTCATCATCATCACTTATCATAGCTTGAGGTTTTCCCAAGGCTGCAAGAACATAGTTAATGTTATGTTACCCAAAATTCTCATATCCATCAAGGACATCAGGTTACATGAACATAAGAAATAAAAAATAATAAGTAAGCAGAAAATGGTACTCACGGTTGAGATAGGTCAGAGCAAGAGTAGACATGACATTGAACAAGAGAATCATTCCTAACAATGCACCTAATCCTATCCAGTACCAGTACGATCCGGGGAAATATCCGATGGACTCTATAACCTCGATCCCTAAAGAATGTGTTACATTCGCCTCAGTTGAAGCCTATTGAAAGAAAAACAACCTTGAACATCATCTACATTCGAAGAAGAGAAATAAAAAACACAGACAACAAAATCAATCAAAATAAGAAAAAACATACATGTTTCCAGCTGTGGCCTCTAAACTCGTTCACAATGATCGCATTGTCTCCATACATCATGGGCGAAACATAGTAACCCCACACCCACCACTTCTTCACACTTTCTGCATAAGCATGTAAAAGAAAATGTCAATCATTTCTAATGACAAGTGTGTGATCAAATGAATACAAGAATGTAACATTATTATATACTTCGTGCAAGAACAAAGCCGCTCATTGCAAACATGAGGAGCAACACGAAGAACCCAAAGGTGTTGGCGATGATCATGTTCCTCCCAATTGCTCCGATCACTTTGAACATCGATGATGCAGCTTGCATTTGAGCTAACAGCACCAAATAATACTTCACAAATCTGCCACGTATATTCAAGATTCATTGTTGAACAAAATTGAGAAGAAAATCATGAGAAAAACGTCCTACCTTCCGACGTTGGGATCGTATCCAATCTCATAGTAAGTGAGGACAGTAAATGCAAAGACTTCGACAATGCTAGTGGGAACACTGACTAGCCACAAAGGTAGAGAATAGGTCCACGCAGGGAAAAAGTAGAAATTTCGCTGCTTATAGAAGACAGGAAGCTTTTGGATGGTCATGGCGATCTCAGCCATTCCGTTAAAGGTAACGGTGGTGATGGAGTAGAACAGAGAGCCCGCAAATATCCTCCCATCCGTCAAGTCGTCTTTGTCCATTTTGGGACGAATGTAGAGCGTCATCGCAATCAGAGCCATTGTGCTAAGCTGCAAAGAGGGCACCATCACAATCTAAGGAAGGAGAAGGAGCATAATCAAAAGCAGACAACATAATTAAAAGAGAGATAGTAACTTGGATGAGCTTGAAGATGTAGAGAAAAGAGTTCCTCTTCATCAAGAGAATCTCCCGCGAGACGCAGGCTTTGAGTAGCTCCTTCTTGCTGACGCCGTAGTTCTTGGTGGTAAGGGCGGCCGGGTGGCTCTTGGTCTTGTCGTAAGGGTTGGCGAGATCAGTGGCCAGCTTCGAGCCTACGTGAAACAATTTGAATGCTTCGGCGAACTCTCTGACTGTCACATACCTGTAGGCCTTGTCTCTGTCTGCCCAGTATTGTTGTTGGTCTTTCTTCGATGTCACCTGCAACGAACATAAAATGTTTGAGTTGAGAAGAGAATAGGGAGATCCAGAGACAAAGACACAAAGAGTGTGGATACTTCTTGCAAGAAATCGGCGACCCCTTTGCGGTCAGGGCATTTGAAGCCCATTGACTCGAAGAATTCGAGAACGTGGATGCGGGGGCCTTGGTAGACAAGATGGCCTTCGGAAATGAGAATGATGTCGTCGAAAAGGTCGTAGGTTTCGGGTTCAGGCTGCAACAGCGACATCAGGATTGTACCTTTCAAGATATGGATGGACTGTCTGATCGAATTCACCACTTGGTAAGTTGTCGAACTGTCCAGACCCGTCGATATCTCGTCCATGAAAAGTGCTTTTGCCGGTCCGACTAGCATCTCCCCTGCATTTTCCAGGAACAACAATTATGATCATATCACATTCTCTCTTCTTAAATTGTACTGTACAATTTTTTTTTTAAATTTAATTTTTTTATAATAATAGAATCTTATTTTTTAAACTTTTATAATAAATTTAAATGAAATTAATAGTGAAAACATCATTTACTGTAGTAGAATATGAAACTGTAACTAATGAAAAAAATCGGCGACTCCCAAATATATATTTGCAATAGAAAAATAGCCTAGCCTCTACATATGAAGGAAATCAAACCTGTTGTGACACGTTTTTTCTGCCCACCGGAAATTCCCCTGATCATGGTATCTCCTACAGGAGTATCAGCACAAACATCCAGTCCCAATATCTACAAAACAAATTACCAGATTCAACTTCATTTATGAAAATATATATATATATATATATATATATATATATATATATATCAGATTCAACTATCTATCATTTTAAATTTGTAAATTTATCATACTTTCCACTTACTTCCGCAATTGAGATCGATTTACTCTGAAATAAGGTTTTTCCGGATTCATAGTTTTATTATTGGTTTTAAGTTGAAAAACTAATTAAATAATCTTTTCTTAAGAGTTTATTTCTTATTTAAATTTCAATTATTGTCATGTCTGCATGTCTCACATGTTGCAATCTAGAGTCTGAATGTATTGAATATCATAGCCTGAATTCAGTTGATTCACATTTTTTTGGGGTTAGAATAGAATTAATCTTGACAAGTTCAGCCTTAGTGTTTCATTATTATTGTATTTAAATAACTATTTTTCACTGTATTTTATATTCGAAATATAATAGTGCAAAAATGTGGTTACAAGACAAACTACGTGAACAATTCTCCTATGTTCCTTTTTGTCTTCATGATTGTATGTGTTTCTTTCTCCTAACACCACGTACACATAATAATGTGTCTTTATAATTTATAGACAAAATGGCCGTTTTTTTTTATTATTTTATCTTTGTACGTTAAGTTTAATTTTCATATTTCATTACCTTAATAATATAATCTGTGACAATACTTGCTTCTTGGCCCGTTGCAGCTGCTGCCTACATGATCACATCATAAAGTGTTATCTGCAGTGCTTACTCATAAATTATGTCTTTCGCATTAAAATTCATTTTAATCTGTTGGGTGCCAAAAATCTTACTTTCATGTAAACATCCAAGTCAGGATCAGGCTTAATATTCGCCTCTTTTTCTCTTCTTGATAATTCCGCCAACATTTCTGCACAAAATTTGATAATATATTTTGTACGACAGCTGATACAATACGTATACCACGTGTATAATATGGCATATCATCGCGACATCAATGTATATATTTTGTTCATATAATTTTATTTTATTTTTTTTACATATAAGTCTTTTGGACATGAAAAGTCTTAAATATCCTTATTCACCGTTTTATAAAATTCGCGTCAATTATACGATTTCACCCAAAATAACACGACTGCAAGGTCTCAAATTAATGGATGAAACTTTTATCTTGCAAAGATAGAGGAGAGGTGAGAGAAGCGAGGCAAGAGGTGGGAGACGGGCGTGGATGCAAAGAGGTAATTGGAGTGGTGGTGGCCATGTCGGAGCGCAGACGTTAGAGAGAGAACGGTGCGTACCATGATTGCTTCCAACTCCTTGGCATCTTGCAGAAAAGGCCAAAGTCTCTCTTACTGTCATTTCTCCTAAATGGACATCATTTTGACTTATGTATGCTGCACTTCTTTGAGCCACAAATTCTTTCATCCCATGTCCATTATATGTCACTCTTCCGGAAAACTGCTTATCATGAATTACTGTCAGATTTAATTTCTTGATCAAACAAAAATATCACTCTAATAACAGAGAACTCTCATCCAGAGGCGACAAACAACATACAAATTGGATGTGTAGCTCTTCAATCAAAAATTCCCCGTTGACATTGACAAATCAAAGAGTGATGGCTCTTGACTTCATGAATTTAACATTTTAATTCAAGAACTATCACTCTCGGAATTCTTGATTTCTTACATATGTATATATTACCTTCAAAGAAGGATCAAGCATCCCAGCTAAAGCCAACAACAGTGTCGTCTTTCCAGAACTGGGAGGACCTAAAAGAAGCGTCATACTGCGCCCACAACCACATTAGTAGAATTGAATTAAGTAAACACAAATAACCAAAACTAAAACTAAATACCATACCGGCTAGGCTTCAAGATTCCACTGATGTTGTCTAGAATCGTCAAGGACCTCTTTTTGCTCGGAAGGATGTGAAGCGCGTTCAACAAGTCCTTCAAAACGAGAAAGAGAAAAAACAATAAACGTTACGTTGGAGAAAATGATAAATTCTGCAACAACAACAACAAAAAAATTAAAAATGAGATTACCTCTGAAATATTGATGAAGAAGTTGAGGAAAGAAGGCAGAGCTCTGCTGCCTGCATAAGCCTCTGCTTCTATCTTAACATTCTCGAACCTAACCTCAACTGTAGGTAGATCAATCCCCACTCTGCGATTTATAACAGAAAGGGATTGATTAATTAATTAAAGTAGTGAAGAATGGATGAATAGGAGTGTTACCTGTCTATTCTGTTCTTGAACTTGGTCAAGAACTTCTCGTTGTCTTCTTCGGCGACCTTGACAAGCCTATCGACCAATTTGGCCTTGTCGTGACAGCTGATATGAGCTACCTCAACCTGGTTCGACCCGCCATGCGACCCCATCAGGATTCCCTTCCTCAGCCGATCGAATGTGGGGAGCTTCTCCAGAGCCGCCCATTTCAGAGCTTCCTCGTCGTTTTCCTCTCGCGACGACTCTGAAAACATCTCCACCCGACTGCTCCTCCACGCCGAAGAGGTTCTCCGGAAGCTGCTCGTGATCTCCATTTCTCTTCAAACCCTATGTGGATTCCATGCAAACAAATACTACTACTCACATCCTGTTTTAATTAGCTGGTAAGGGGTCTATATTTCTGTTTTGATGACTACAAATCAAAACTCAATAATTTACAGTTTACGTCGGCCACACCCTACTCAGAATAGCCTTCAACTGTTTTGTACTACTTATTTTATATGTAGAAAGTCCTATATACCTGCGCTGTCCCTCTTCTACAACTCGGAAATTTCCCAATCTATGTAACTTACCTATAGGGGATAAACCATGCATCAACTTAAATATATATGATTATTTATTATTCTTTAAATTTACCTTCTTCTTTTTCGAAGTAACCATGCACCCAACATTTTGGTGCTCAGCTGAGGTCATTTCAAAATACTCTCCCTCCCCTCCAATTATATATATATATATATAGGTTGATTGGGATTTTTACAAGAATTATAAGAAAATATTTGAAGAAAAAATTATGATATATGCAAAGTTTTGCAATATACCCATATTTTATTGATCCATTTTATAGGGATTGGTTCAAATATAATCCCTTACACTACAAAAAAACGCGGAATTAACGACGGACAATTCCGTCGTTGTCAATGGATTATCTGTCGTTAAAACCGATTAACGACGGACTAACGACGGAAAGCCCACCGTCGTTAATGGAGCCGTCGTCTGCCTAAACAACGACGAAAAAATTCCGTCGTTAATAATTAACGACGGAGTTAACGACGGCCACGGTCCTCGTTGTAAATAGGAGAAATAACGACGGAATATGTCCGTCGTTAATATTACTTTATTTGTTTATTTTATAATT
>JAYJMF010000044.1:3267955-3291253 GCA_036873715.1 Salvia sclarea | reverse complement strand
ACCAAAAAGTTCGGTATGGTATCATACCTTACCGGAAAATTCGGTATACCTTATATTCGATATTTTACGGTAATTTTTGATACGGTAAGTACGATATACCATTTTTTCGGCAAATTTTGACAGCCATAGGAAAAGCCACTGCCCTTATAAGGGAAAACGGCTTAGAGGCCATGTTTTCCCAAACTTGATTTTCTCAACATTTTAGCAACTCACAACATGGATTCATGCTTCAAACCAACAGACAACATTTTTATACATGTAAATAAATAATTTTAACCTATTGCATTCTTGATCTAAGCATAGATATTTCACCCAAAAATGATATAAATCACATAAGAGCACGAAATCATAATTGAAAGCCTAGGGGTGTTCGACCGAAGCCTTGCACCCCATTTCTACCGATTGATTTTTCTCCATTTTAGAGGGTGTTTGGTTGAGCTTATAAGTTCTTGCAATATTTTATAAGTTCCTTAAAACAGCTAAAATCACTTTGCAACAACTTATAAGTTGTGAAAATAAGCTCCCCAAAAAATAAGTTGCTCAACCCCAACTTATTTTTTCATAAGTTTATAAGAAAGAACCAATTTACCCAAATAACCTTATTACGGTTTAATAATTTCATCATATACCTTTTCGATTTCATTTTTTTCTTTTTAACTAATTTTTTCTCTCTATAAATTCACGATTTTTTTCTAGCTTATAAGCTCATTATTCAAACACTGTGACAACTTATAAGCTCTTGAAGAATTGCATCTTATAAGCTCTTGAAAGAGCTTATAAACTATTGGAACTTATAAGCTCTTTAAGATAAGTTTAGCCAAACACCCCCTTAGTCTAATGACAAATATTTGCATTAGGCCGGCCTAACGTTAGGCCAATTGTTTGCCGCTCCTATTTTAAGCCATGAGTCGAGCGAAGGGGAGCCGAAGGCGAACCCGGAGCGAGCAGTAAAAGCATAATTGTTGTCGGTTTCATTATCTATATATTAATTATCGAAGCCGAAGGCGGAGCCGTTTGTTGTTTGTCGCCCCAATTATTGTTGTCGGTCTCATTAATTATATATTAATTGGGCCAGGCCTAACGTTAGGCCGACCTAACGTAAATGTGTCTCCAGTCTAATTATAGTTTTAGATTGTATTGTTGAGATTATACAAGTTGTGGTTCGAAAATGAGAAGAAAAAGATGATCAAGGCTCACCCTTGGAACTAAAGTCTTCACTCTAACTTTATGATATTTAGGGAAAAATGCCAACTAAATCTCCAACTATATCCAAAATTATAATTATAACACGACATTTAAAAGTTGGCAATTAAATATATGAATTTTCATTCTTTTGCAATTAGAACTCAAGCTCTGTTTCTGGCGACCGAAAATTTTACGTAGACAATAATTAAAATGACATGGACTAAACATATGCCACGTAAAAGTATTCAAATAACACAAATTTTAACTTTAAACTCCACGCCACCACCACAAATTAACCCTCCTCAAGGAATGAAGGGAGTGAGGTTGGAAATGGAGGGGATGGATGGGAAGCAGTTGAATGGGGAGGAAAGTTTAGTAATTTTGCAGGGGTGTTGGAAGGGGGAAAAGGACGCCGGGAAGAAGAGGGCGGCGGAGGCGCGGCGGAGGTATGTGGAGTTTGAGGAGATGAAGTCAATTTAATTTACGTGGTATATTTTTAGTCCATGTCATTTTAATTATTGTGCACGTAAGATTTCCGATGGCCGGAGACATGGCTTGAGTTCTAATTGCAAAAAAATAAAAGTTTGTGTATTTAATTGCCAACTTCTTAATGTCGTGTTATAATTGCAATTTTGGGTATAATTGGTGATTTAATTGACACTTTTCTTAGTTTATACATATTATTATATATAACGTTAAAGCTTTCATTCACCGATGGCCATGACTATGCTTGATGTCCGTGTCGTCGCCTCGCCACCTAAACCGCCCGGTTCCTTGTCGCCTTCCACACGACCTACTTCCGGCGAAATCGAAGCTGGCATGGACAATACGTGGCGTAATATTGCTTGCGTGGCAATCTAATGACAATAGTTGACTAATTTATAATGTGCCAACTCATCAATCTCTTAATAAAAAAATAAAATAAGATAAATTAGAAAAACCACACCCTCCCACCCCCACACACACAGTTTTTTCCATGGAGCACCCCCTGCAGTGGGAGGGGAGTGCACTGCAGGGGGTGCTCCATGGAAAAAGCCTCCACACATTGACTATGTGCGGGAATCCGTCATGGAAGGAGCGAAGATCTCCGTCGACCCCTCCTTCGTGAATGCTATCCTGAGCAACCGTAGCGCCTGCATTCCTTGAGTGACCTCCACATATCCGTCGGCACCCACATGCTCTACTCAGAACCTCTGTGGGCCGCCGCCTTGCTGAAGCATTCCCTCAACTTTGCTGGCCGCGTCTACCACTTTAATATCACCCTCCTCTTCTACAATGTCGCCGCCACCAACGCCTCCACTTTCAATCCCCGCTTGATGCAACTGTGACCTAGGAAATTGAAATTAACAGAGCCTCGCCTCCACCAATGCCTCTGCCGTCAATCCTCGCTTGCTGCAATCAAGCCCTAGAAATTGAAAATAACAGAGCTCCACTTTAATATCACACTCCTCTTCAACAATCGTCGCTTGCTATGTGAGAGGAAGGGAGGGACGGAGGGAAGAGTTTAGAGAAAGAGAGAGAGAGATGTGTGAGGGAAGAAAAGTGATTTGAAATAAACTACTTCGATTTCGCCGGAAGTAGGTCATGTGGAAACATTCAAAATAATTAAAAGTTCGTATATTGTGTTACAAAAATAAAAAAATCACGTGTCATTCTAAATTTCGACCAAAATTTGTGTATTTAGTGGCCATTAACCCAAAAACAAAATCCTTTTAAAGTTGTTATCCGTGTATGAACTCCAAACAAGTCTAAAGTCCATGCCCATGCCCACCGAGGAAAATGATCAACCCCATTTAATTTGTTATTTATTCTTTATTTTTTTATTACCAATGAATTTAATATAAACGCATGATTTACCGTAAAGTTATAAAGAACAATCTTAGGAGTTCATTACAAGAGTTCAATAAATTTATCCACTTCTCTAATATTCGCTTTGTCATTTTTTTCTACTAATTAAGATTACTCGAATGCTTTATGTAAATAAATAATGTAATGATTAAGTATAAAATTTATTTAATGATTATGATATGCATATTGCTCCTCTTTAATACTATTAGTTTTATGAATATTTACAAGATTTTAGCTTGTAACTAAAAACCACAACAATGATTTATAAAACCACAAAAAGTAAATAATTGAAGCAATTTGAACAAAAAATGAATTGTCACATGTGAATAATTAATTCCTAAATATTACTACAATTGACTGTAAAAATAGACCTTCATCTCAAAAAAATCTTTAGACATAGACCTTATTTATTAAAGTTGGTAAATTATATACTCAAAAAGAAGTTGGTAAATTAAACAAAAAAAAGGTGTGCTGATGTACCTAGCTTAATGGTGGACATAGACTTGAACGAGAAGAAATTAATATTGTATTTTGATAGGATAAAATTTATTATAATTATTAAATTTTACTTCTTTTTATAAAATGAAGATAGTATTATTAATGGTAATTTAATTGAAGTTAAATATGAGTTTTTTGTCTGGCATTGCCAATTTGCCATATCAGTCATGCCCTTTGCATAACTAGAAAAAATAGTGCAATTTTATTTATGAAAAGTACTATCTTAAGAGTAGAAGTATAAATATACTATTATTCTGATACTGATCGAATAATTTCCTTTTCAATATTCCAGTATATTGAGGCAAAGAAAAGGAAACATGAAATATACTTCCAATACGATACGAGTATACGATCCTAATTTATTAAAACAGAAAAAACAAATTAATCTACTTTTTTATTGCCGTCAAAACAGTGGCGGCCATCACTGCTATATAAATAAATAAATACTCTAATAAATAAAGTGGAATTTGACAACGCATTTTTCCAAAACTCTCCCAAAATCATTTCTTCTATTTCCCGTCTGCAACTGCTATCGTCACTCCACCGCTGTTTCGGTTTAGTATTAACAACTTCTGGAGCAAGCATAATTGATTTGATCATTTCAGAATCTGCGAAACAACTATACTAATGGATTCTTCGCCTCAGTCTGATTTACCCTCCGCCGCTCCGCCGCCTCCGCCGGCGGAGCCGGAGGCCAAGCGCGAGAAGGAGATGGTGCATAAGACTAAACTCATTCAATTTCTGGGGCGAACTGCGCCTATCATCCTTCAGAACGATAACGGTCCATGCCCTCTCCTCGCTATCTGTAATCTCTCTCTCTCTCTCTCTAGGTCTTTGTAATTTTATCTCTGATAGATGTTCATGCAATTGTGATCTCGGATATGACGTATTCTGGGGGTTTAATAGGATTGATTCGGAGAAGTGTTGATTGTGGAAAATGAAAAACCTGAGTGAAATTCAGAATTATTATGTTAATTACTACACTGAGTCATCTTGTCTTAGTTCTTGAGGGCATGTTTATGACATTTACTTTTGATTGTTCTTGACTTGTATCGAATATGGCTGTGAGGAGAACGAATTATAATCTAGGGACATGTTTGTTAGATATATACCTCATCCTAGATTGAGGTTTCTTGATGGCATGATGACATCTCGTTTGGGAAAGCTTCTTGACTTGTTTGCCTTTAACTTCAGAATTAGGTTTTCTTCTCATCATTGGAAGTTTTTAAGTAAGGTGTTAGGTTATAAGTCTTGGCATTAATTTTCTGTGTGTGTATTGTTTAATAGGTTTGAGAATCATGCCTATTGTGGCTTAGGATCAAAAACTGATCTCAAACGTTCACGACATCTATTCTTATTTGATTAACTTGATGTTATATATTATGATAGGTAATGTTCTTTCCCTAAAGAACAGTTTGAATCTGAGCCCAGATATTCCAGAGGTTTCCCAGGAGAAACTGCTCTCACTTGTGGCTGAGCGGTTGATTGACTCAAACACTAACATCGATGTAATTGCTTTTGTTCAGTATAATCACGTTTTTAAGTATTGATAAGCTTGATGATTGTTTAAGCTGGGAAGAATCTTTTGATCATATTGATAGCCTTAAATTACTATAGTACTTTGCCTGCTTCCTTTCCCTTTCTTGATTAATTTAACCTTATGAATCGGATGACAGAACAAAGACACTGGCTATGTAGAAAATCAGCTGCAAAATATTGCAGATGCAATTGATTTACTACCAAGACTTACGACAGGCATTGATGTGAATTTAAAATTTAGAAGGTATACCTCTTCTTTGCTCCTCTTTTTAGTTTTGATTTTTCAGCTGTCAAATGCTACAATCTACTTGTATGTGCTGTAAGGCTAAACTTTTTGGTCCCTATATAGTATGTACTCTATTACATGGATTTCTTTTGTTGGGTTGGGGGATCCTTGCTGTAGTACAGTAGGATCTGAGTGGAATAGAAACTGCGTCCAATTGTAAATTTTGACAAAATTTATGTCTGAAATTGTCAGAATTGATGATTTTGAGTTCACCCCAGAGTGTGCAATATATGATTTGTTGGACATTCCACTCTACCATGGATGGATTGTTGACCCACAGGTATGGCTTTGTTTATCTATTTGAGTGGGTAAACTTATTTTCAGGAGATTAATGAAACCTAGGGCTTAGGATATACAAAACTGTGAGCCTTTCTCCTCTTGTGGCATTTTGGAGTAGTAAAAAACTGAACTTAAAATTTGATAGTTGCTGCAGCTCAGTTGCTCATCATTTGAAAGTAGTGAAGGATTATTGCTGGATCAGAGTAGGCCTGGTTAACTGCTTTGGTTTATTGTCTGTTGCGTACTTTCGGTGTTAGATAAAGAAGTTATCTATTGAATCTCTTATATATCATTCTAGCATAATGACAGTATCATCTGTTTATATATTTTCTTCAAGCATAATATCTTCTTTTTTCTTGTAGCAATAAGTAGGTCCTATGTGTCTCTCAGATCACTGCTTATCTTTGTATATACTGTTGGTTGATTTAGTTGTCTTGTGAATGTTTCTATGCATGCATTGCAGGACCATGAAACTGCTGATGCTATTGGTTCTAAATCATATAACACTCTCATGGGGGAGCTTGTATCCTTGGAGGCGAAAAGTATCACGACTGAAGAGAAAAAGAGTTCTGAAGATGACGGTGTTGATTTTGTCGCTGCAACAACTGCAGCTCTTGGAATACCTTCTCCTAGTCTTTCAAGAGGTCAATCCTTTAATGATTCTCCTCAAGCAAGAAAAGGGGACATTGAAGAAGAAGAAGAGCTCTTGAGAGCCTTGAGATTGTCAGAGATGGAAAATTCTAATCCAATGGCAGATGGAGTTGTGCCCGATGTACATTTACATGAAAGTATGCCGATCGACAAGTGTGAACTGGTCACACATCCGGAAACAGATGAAAATAATGTTACTGTTGAACCCACAAAGACTATGGCATTGATATCTGATGATAGCAATGCTCTGGGCAATCTCCATGTAGATCCAGAGTTACCTAAAGTGGTTTCACAGGAAGCTCTTTATCCAAAAACTGATGAAAAGCAATCCTGTGCTCAACCTCCTGATGAAGAATCTAGAAACATTATTGATAATGTGATTGGTTCAGATTCAGTGATTCTGAATGGAAAGGTCCAACCAGTATCTATAGGACAAGATCCTCTGCCTGCATCTAATGACTCAGAACATAAAGCTATGAGTGGTAATCATTCTAGGGATCAAGTCACTTCCACCTCAAATCCAGATATGGAGAAAAACTCTCTTAATGCTTCTGATGGAAAAGATTCATCCAGTTTGTTGAATGGGGCATATTCAGATTCATCTAGTGGTCAAATGCACCATAATGGTGAACCTGAAGCCAATTCTACCAGTGTTGATGATAGTGAACCAATTTATGAAGGTGAGGATCGCATATTGGACTCAGGTACTGTAGTGGATGCAAATCGAGAGCCTATGTATGAAGGGGAAGTGGTACTTGCGGAGCAGGTGGATACAGGTTCTGTGGAAAATGGTGGATTTGGTAGCAAGGACATAATTTCTATAAAACAAGGTAAAAAGTGCTCTAGATGATTGATAATCGTTTCTCTGGTGATTATTTTGTTTTATTAAACTCATTCGAGATAAAGAGAGCTACTTTGGTTTAATTTATGTAAGACCTTTATGCCAATAAATGTTGTATTATTTCTCATTAGGGGAAATCATCAGGAACTTCATGAAGAACAGTGCTAGTCAGTTGACTGTATATGGGTATGTATGTTTTCTACAATGCTACATTGGCCATCGGTTAAGAGAATATGCTTTGGTTTTCCATAAGAAGCTTTTGATGATTGGTTATCTTCTTGATCTTGCAGCCTATTTTGCT
The DNA here is from genome assembly GCA_036873715.1 of Salvia sclarea. Classification (NCBI taxonomy): domain Eukaryota; kingdom Viridiplantae; phylum Streptophyta; class Magnoliopsida; order Lamiales; family Lamiaceae; genus Salvia; species Salvia sclarea. The sequence continues at coordinate 3,283,825 of JAYJMF010000044.1, read as the reverse complement.
TACAAGACAAAGTCAAGGAACGTGAGCTTTGTGTGTTCTTCAGAAACAATCATTTCAACACTATGTTTAAGGTTAGTACATGCAATGTACTGTGTTATTTATATATCCTCTCTTCAACAACTTTAATGATGACTCAGTATGCATGTCCACTCAGTAATTCTTTCAAGTTGGCAACCGATTATGTGAAAACATTGAAATTATGAATTACTGTTGATTAAGTCATTTATTTGCTTTTCTTTCCAAGAGGTTTTATGCTGTATTCTCAAAACTCAAAAAGTTTCTTGTTGTGCCAGACTCCTTTCATATCCACATACCATTTATTGCATGTAAAACACCTTATGAGGAATGACAATCCATGACCATAAAGGTTTCTATTCTTCTTTTCTATTCATATTGCTTGCCTTTATGTACCTGCCCATGTATAGTACATTTCCATATATCTATATCCTGTGCTTGTAGCAAAGTGTGATATATTGCAGCACATAATATATATGAAGGCTCCTCCTTTTAGATTTCAAAATGATATGAATTAAATAGAACCTGTGAAGATGTGGTTTGATATCGATATTATCTGTTTATTTATGCTATATCTTCTTGATTTCTTCATATGGTAATGTATTTATCCAAACAAGATGTTGGATACTAAGGGCTCGTTTGGTATGAAGTGTAGGATAAGAAGGTGTGATAAGTTTGACTGTGATGTCTTTTACAATGTAATAAATTAATATCATGTTTGGTAGTATGTAAAAAGATTAGTAATATGTAATCCATTGTTTGGTAGGATGTATTATAATTGAATATAACTAAAACCTGCCATGGTTACAACTTACAAATTGTATTACATATACGACATCCTCAGAAGGTAGACATAATCACACAAATCCGAATGAAATTTTCGAGCTTTTGGTTTATAGAGGGCTGCTTATTTCGTACCAAACAAGATAAAAGGATGTCATAATTACATTATACACCCTAATCATCCCTACCAAATGAGCCCTAATAGTATGCTGGACATCTCATGACTTGGAGGATGAATATTTTTGTAGGCGACACACACTTGTAGTCAGGATGGGCTTTGATGATGACAATGGTGATATCTCCTTAATATTTAATTTTTGATTTTTTGTATAGGGGTGGGAACGGTTTGGTCCTTGTCTGTAGGAATTAATTTGGCATCTTGAATATGAGTTTTTATTTCTCTATTTCTTGTCTACTTTAGTCGTTAGTTGAGATTTGAGAATATTGATGATTTGTAGTGCCAACTCTGTATTGCTTTGACACCATTTGGTTAGACTTGTACCTGATTAATCAGTCAATTTGCAGTATGAAGGTGAATTGTACATTTTAGCAACTGACCAAGGTTATCTAAATCAACCAGACTTGGTGTGGGAAAAGCTAAATGAGGTAAGAAACTGTATGTAAGTTGATGTTTCTTGTTAATGCATGGAAGTCTTGATAGTGGTGGACTGTTTTTAAACTTGGTCATGATGTTTGAACTTGTCCATCTTTACCAATGGTACACTGCAATAAGGAAAAGCCAGACAAATCTCCTAGTTTATACACAGTTAGGGCCTGGGGGGTATATGAGTGTCAGGTCAAGCCAAATGAGGCGTTCTTCAAACTTGGTCTTGTGATGTGTATCATGCTTTCAACTTGGCCAACTGCACTGATACCTTTTGTATGCCTGAAAGCAAGCAAATTTTTATGCTATCACTTTAATACAAGTCTATGTTGTCAACTCTCTTAAATGTGCCAAAGTCTTGGTTCAGCTTCTCGACTAATTTGTAACACTTTGAGATGATTCTTAAATGTAAATCACTAAATTTACACAATTTGTGATAATAGATGGAAACTTGATCAAATGAATCAACTGATGTTGTCCATTTATAAAATCTACCCATTTGTTAGCCCTTGACATGTCTCTCGACACAAGATCCAACACCACCTAGTGAGGTGCCATTTTTTAATGATAAAAAGTATCACTTGAACCTGTACAAAAATAGAATTTTTTGGTTACAATTTGTTAGTTTAAGATCTCTTCATGGGATTTATGTTACCCCTCAATGTTTTTTCATATTTTGGCAATACTGTTAATGCTTGACACAGACCTTACAATGTCCTTGGTATTGTAGCCATTGGTACTTGGATACGGGCCATACGGCATTGAATTATTATGATGAACATTGTAGATGGTTGTATAATTTTCCGTCTGTATGTGTTGTTAATTTTTTCTTTTGTTTTAGGTGAATGGTGATACTGTGTACATGACGGGCAACTTTAAGCCATTCAAGATGGATGACCACTCCAGTGGCACATGGGATGAACAGAATGCTAGGGCTACTACTGCAGTATGTAGTTTGTTTTTCTAGAGCTTTGGGTGTTTAAGTGCATGCCTTAAATTATTTTTCTTTTTGCAGGACTACCTGGCTAGTATTGATAGTTCCGAACCAAATACAAGTTTCAAGTAATTCTTTACTCCTTTTGCTCACGATTTGCTTACATTCTTAGTTATTATGACAAATAGTTATCATTTAGTTCACTGTGAGTAAGCAACTAATTGATATCAAAACATTTCATGATTGACCTACTTTTGTCTTCATTTATTAGTGTAATATGTCTCTCAATCCTTTATTATATATGTGTTTTGAAGTCCTTTTCCCACTAAAATGAGTTTTTGGATTTTCTTTTTTGGTGAGTAAAATTTAATATTGGTAAACCTTTTTATCCATTGCATCTAATTATGGTATTCACATTTGATTGAGTTATTTTCTGAATTTAACACAACGTTTCACCAAATTTGTGATGACAAAATGACTTTCAGAATGTTGCAATTACACCACTACCTTTCAGTTTCACTAGTACAAGTTAAAAAGTCATCATTGTTTATCTGGGGGTTTCAATGTACAAAGAAATTTAAAGGCTGTTACATGGTGGACTTGAACCTGAGAACTTTAGCCTCGAGCATTAACCACTCTGCCACCAGGCCAATACATACACACAAGACATCATTCTTTCATGAGCTGTTGGTGTTTATTGTTACCTAAAATCATTTGACTCGATATGTTGGTGAAGATGCGGTGTGTAAAAAAATCTCATAAAAGTGAAAGGTTATGGTTCAATTGCAATATTTTGAAAGTCGTGTTGTAATTGCAAATTTGGTGAAAGATTATGTTTAAGTTCAGATTCTTAAACTAGAGCCTTACTTGGATTCTTTTCTGGTAGTTCTGATTTGCAACTGGCGATAGCTCTCCAACAACAGGAATTTGATCAACAGCAGCAGGAACAGCAGCGTGAACAGCAGCGTAATTCACAGCAGCCAGCCATTAGTAGCAGTTCAAGGCTGGTTGTTGGTCCTCCCCAGGTAAGTTAAAGTTAAGATCTCATTGTAGAAACTAGCACGTCTTCCATAATAATAATAATAATAACCGTCTAGTAATGCTTCGAGTTACCAGAAAGGTTTTGGCTTTTGTTACATGAGCAATATTATGGGAAGTGGAAACTGGAAATTTTCATTATTAATTCCGTCTCGAGCACTAACAGACACATATTCCCATGTTTATGCATCCACTTGTACGCCACACGCATGTATTTAGTGTCTCAAATTGCTGAACCCTATCAATACTCTTTCAGCCTTAGCTGCTGCAGTCTGTTTTCTCACAGTAGTTGCATTAGCTGATTTATATATGCTTATGTGTGCGTGTGTGCGGCCATAACAGCACCTAATTTGCACTGAATCGCAGGCTCCACGAAATACTGGGAAGTACACAGGTTCCTCGAAGCAAGAATCGAAATCAAAGGAGAAGTGCATTGTAATGTGAATGTTGTGGGTGTTTCTGGTTTAGTTGCAACCCTTTTCCCTTTACCTCCAAATTTGTAACACTGAGAACTCTCTAGTCTTCCGTTGTAAATAAAAGCCACATTTTTGGGGGGGTTTATATGTAAATTTGAATGCAATTCTCCAAATTCTCATTTTTAGCATAGACAACTAACTTTGTCGGATGGATTTTGCTTTCGGATATTTTACTGCCCACTCTATAATTAGTTTCATTTGATGTCATGTGAATAAAAATAATGACGTGGTTTGACGAGTGTAATTTGAAGGAATTATATGCTCTTGTCTTCCTGTGGTGTCTCTCTTGAGGTCGTGACTTGTAAAATATAATAATTTAATAAGAGATTATCGACGTCAACTGTTATTTTCATTGTGGACTACTCTCTGACATCGTTGCTGAGTTCATTGTTGTCAAACATTTAATATGTACTAATATAGAGTGTGTATTGCTCAAATTTTATAATACCTATACTAAAGTTAGAGTACGTAATCGTAATAAATTTTTTATCAATTATTAATTAATTAGTTGAAGTTTGGCTTAATTTGATTGTTACTAATGGTATTTATTAATGGGTCATGTAAGTAGAAGCATGTAATATAATTAAAGTTGATTAAATTTATATATTTTGTCACCAATGGCCCCCCTCATTCCGTGAGAGTTGAATTAAAATTCTTTTAGTATTAGTATATAGATAGATGAATTTGGCGTACTTCACAATAAGTACATGTGATGTATTACGTTCACGCAGTCGTTGAAACTCCCTTTTTTCTTTCTCTGGAAAATATGCAAAAAAGAATTTAGAGGATATAGATATACAAATTAATCAAACTAGTTATTGGGAAAATTTTCAAGGATGAGAACTTGAGAAGCTTGAAAGAAATTGTTGGGCGGAATAGGAGGAGGATGTTTTGAGAAATGAATTAAAATGGGCCGGATATTTTGTTTTGTTTGGGCTTCGAATTCATCGGCACCGGAATCCTTCCTATCACCGTCGGAATCCATGGCGGATGAATCAAAGCAGCGTGCTTGCTCAAAATCCACTACAAATTGGACCAACAAAACATAACACCAATTTCTCATTTCTTCAAATGGCGCTCAGATCGCTCACCCGTTGTCTCTCCTCTCTCTACAATCCCACAGCCAAGTATTTCTCACTTCATTCAATCCACCAAACAGTCTCACACGCTCCTCCTCCTCAGCTCCTCGTCAACGATCTCTCCCGCATTCTCAGCGACTACAGAGAGCCGCAACACGACCTCGAATCAGCGCTCGCCCCATTCGCGCCACAGATTTCCACAGATTTAGTCGAACAAGTCTTGAAACGCTGCAGCAATCTCGGTTTCTCAGCTCAAAGGCTCTTCCGTTGGGCTCAGGAAATCCCTGGTTTTCGACACAGTAAAGAGAGTTACCACATTCTCGTCGATATCCTCGGCAGCAGCAGAGCGTTTCCATTTTTGTGGGATTTCTTGACCGAGATGAAAACCACTGAATCTTGTGAGGTATCCCGAGAACTTTTCTGGATTGTTTTTAGGGCCTATAGTAGAGCTAATTTACCGAGAGATGCGATTAGGGCTTTTAATAAGATGCTAGATTTTGGAATTAGGCCTTGTTTGGATGATCTTGATCAGCTATTGTTTGCATTATGTAAAAGGAAGCATGTGAAATATGCTCAGGAATTCTTCGATCACGTTAAAGGGGATGATGGATTGAATCCGAGTGTTAAGACATATAGCATTTTGATGAAAGGTTGGGGTGAAACTGGCGAGTGTGATCATGTACGGAAACTGTTCGACGAAATGCTTGAACGAGGTTGTGTGGCGGATTTGCTCGCTTGGAATAGTGTGCTCGACGCTCTGTGCAAAGGGGGGAAAGCCGATGAAGCTTACAATCTGTTTCGAGGGATGAGGAGCAGAGGGCTCGAACCCGATGCTTACTCGTATTCAATATTCATTCGTGCTTATTGTGATGCAGATGATGTTCACTCGGTCTTTAGGGTTCTGGACACGATGAAAAGGTACAATCTTGTGGCGAATGTGTTCACCTACAACTGCATAATCAAGAGACTCTGCAAGAACCGCAAGATGGACGAAGCATACGAGCTTCTAAATGAGATGATTGAGAGAGGGACGAAGCCGGACACGTGGAGTTACAACACAATCTTAGCCGTTCATTGCGATCACAATGAGGTGAACATGGCTCTTAACCTAATTTCAAGAATGGATAAAAATGGGTGCGATCCAGATAGGCATACCTACAATATGGTGCTCAAAATGCTGATCAGGATAGGGAGGTTTGATCGAGTTGAGAAGGTGTGGCTGTCGATGGAGAAGAGAGGGTTTCATCCCGGTGTTTCGACGTATAGTGTGATGATTCATGGGCTGTGTAAGAAGAGAGGGAAGCTAGAAGTCGCTTGCAGATATTTTGAGATGATGGTTGATGAAGGGATACCGCCGGCTGATACAACAGTTGAAGTGTTGAGGAACAAGCTGATCGGGTTTGGATTTGCGGAGAAGACGGATATACTCGCGGAGAAGATGGAAAGGAGCACTTCGGCTTCGATACAAGATGTGGCGAAGCTGATGAGAGGGAATAGAGAGCATGTAAGGTTGAGAACGGAGGAAGTATATTCCGATGAAAGTGATGGCTGAGTGTTTTAGAATCAGGTTAATTTGGTAAGTTTATCCAATGCTACTGTTTCAGAGATGACTCTCCCTCTTTCTAGCCAAAAACATGTTTCATTTTGGTTGATTGAAGATCCCATTTCTTTGTGGATGAATATGCAACGTGGAACAAATTGAGTGAAGATCGATTGTCTGTTGATCTAAATCGCTCATAACATTTTAGGTTGATCTTGAACTCGCTATCGTAGTCGTAAGATGTTTTCCGAAGTGAAACGGCAAGCCAGCAAAACTCGGAGCATTGCCGTGACATATGGACTTCTGAGCCCAAGTTTCTTTTTTGATTGAGCCTTTTCGGCCCTTTTACTGTCTTAGTTAATTTTTGTAATTATTTTATTAAGGTTTTGATTCATTTTTGAGGTAGAGTTCTTTTTAGATCTATAAATACATTTTATGAGATAGGCTTGATGTTATTATTGTTCTCACCTGCCTTCCAATTTACTCAAACGTTGCTCGTTTCTCAGCCGTAGGTATTCATTTATGCATTTTCTGTTCTCCTCGGCGAAGCTTAATTTTAAATGCTGCATTGTTTTTTGGGTTCCATCAAATATGTACATATACTAATCTGATTGCGGAACAGGTCAGAAAGAACTGAGATTCGGAGTTTGAGGAGACTAATCGAATGACGGCATTGCAATTGGTGGCTGCGGGTTAGTTTTTTTATTTTCATTTCGTCTTTGGATTGCTTTTGTTTCTGTTCATGGATTCAGCGTGCAGAATAACTATATTTTGCTTGTTTTGTTTCTTGTTAATGCATGGAAGTGTAGATAGTGGTGGATTGTTTTTAAACTTGACAATCTTGTTTGGACTTGTCCATCTTGCTGAATGGATGTGATTAGGAAACAATCTTGATTTGTTTTTTTGTTCTTTTTTACCATGGTACACTGCAGTTTGTAATAATGAAAAGCCAGATTAATCCCCTTATCTTTCATCTTTCATCTTTCTTCTTTAATCCATTAGTTTGTACGCCGTTAGGGCCTGAGGTTATATACTTATATATGAGTGTCGGATGAAGCAAAATGAGATGATTTAACACAAGTCTATCTTATCAACTCTTGAAAATGTATCAAAGTCTTGGTTGAGCTTCTCTTACTAATTTGTACTCCCTCCGTCTCATTCTTCTTGTCTCGCTTTCCATGTTGGGTCGTCCCATTTCCTTTTTTGGTAAAAATTTACACACAAAAAGTACATGGGTCCCATGTGGGCCTCATCATCTCACACTCATCAACTTTGCTTTATTGATCTCCGTGCCGAAAAGAAATGGGACAAGAAGAATGAGACGGAGGGAGTAATACTTTGAGATTATTTCTTCGATGTGAATTTTCATTTGTATATCACAGGATTTGTGATAATATTTGAAAACTTGATAAAATGAATCAACTTATGCTGTCCATTTACAAAAATCCACCTATTTGATAGCCAAGATCTACACCACCTAGTGATGTGCCATTTTTCTGTGATGAAAAGAATCACTTGAACTTGTACAACAATAGAATCTTTTGGTGCCTATTTGATAGCATGGGATCTTTTCATAGGATTTATGTGTATCACTCAATGTTTTTCATACTTTGGCAACACTGTTAATGCTGACACAGACCTTACAATGTCCTTGATTGGAAATGGCATTGAATTATGATGTTGAACATCTCAGATAGTTGTATGTCTTGTTAATTTTATTTTGATGTATTAGGGTGAATGGTGACACTGTTGACTGTATGACGGGCAACTTTAAACCGTTAAAGATGGACGACCATTCCATTTTCAGCAGCACATGGGATGAACAGAATGCTAGGGCCACTACTGCAGTATCCAGATTTATATGCTTAAGTGCATGCCTTAAATTTTCTCCCTTTTTGCAGGACAACCTGGCTAGTACTTACTGATAGTTCCAAACCAAATACAAGTTTCAAGTAATTCTTTACCTCTTTTGCTCACGATTTGTTTTACATTCTTGTTATTAAATTACATAGTTATGACTTAGTTCACTATGGCTATGCAACTAATTAATATCAAAATGTTACACGATTTACCATCTTTCGTCTTATAATATGCCGGTCAACCTTTTTCCCGTTAACATGTGTTTCTGGATTCTGTTTTGGTGAGTAAAATTTGATATTGTATAAACATCTCATAAATGTTGGGATGTTGTAACTGCCAAAGGTTTATGGTTGTATTGCAAATTTGGTTAAAGTTATGTTGATTTTAGCAACTAACCCAATTCGATTCATAAACTAGAGCAAGCTCGTGAACCTTACTTTGATTCTCTTCTGGCAGTTCCGATTTGCAACTGGCGATGAATTTGATCGAAAGCAGCGTGAACCGACTAGTGGCAGTTCAAGGCTGGTAAGTTAAGAGTTGAGATCTCACTGTAGCAATCTTCCATGATAATTCTAGCAAATCTTCCCAATGTTAATCTTTTGTTGGTGACAAGGCCTTCGGCTTCTCGAATGGTTTTGGCTTTTGTTGCATGAGCAATACGATGGGAAGTTGAATCTGGAAACACGCATATTCCCGTGTCTATGCATCCATTTCTACGCACACGAATGCGTTTCGTCGTCTCTGTTGCTGCTGTCTGTTTTCACACAGTAGTTGCATTAGCTGATTTAGATGTAAATTTGAATGCAATTGTCAATTTGGCAACTTACTTTGTCGGTATGATTTTGCTTTCAGCTATTCTACTGCCGACGCTATAATTAGTTTCATTTGATGTTATGTGAACAAAAATAACGTGGTTTGATTAGTGTGTGTTGTAGGAATTGTATGTTGTTTTCCTTTTATTTATTTATTTAGGTCATGGCTTGTATAAATAACATATATATATTCCTATTTTTTAGTCATATTATTACCGTGTATACCAACAATGGAATCAAAATTGTGAAAACTCTCTCCTCATCGCTGGCGAATTCATTATTATCAATTCTATCCGACCACAAATTATTTATGGACAGTACGATTTTTTTTTTTTTTAAATGCTAGTGGTGTGTTTGTGATTAGAGAAAAAATCTTACCATGGAATTATAAGTGTGGTGTTTTTTTTTTTTAAATAATAATTTTGGATGAGGTTGAATTATAATGATTTAATGTCAAAAGATTAAAGTTACACATTATACGCTGAAAATGGTAAAGTTGTAGCATGTGGATGGAGGTAGTGGTATTTAATTTGCGCAGATATATTTGTTACAATAAATATAGTTGTTGATGTATTACATTCACACAATGAATCCCATGGCCCATGAGAATGAGAAAGTAGAGAGAGAGAGGAAAAGGGATTGAGAGAAAAAGCAAATACCCCAAAACCTAAGTTTCTTCTCTTGTGATGTGACCGGTGATACCAGTCACCAGCTGATCTGTCCCATTTCTTCTCTCTCGTTTTAAAAAAACCTTCAATGTAGAAGTTAGTGTTGAAAATAAAGATGCATTTACACTAGAATTGTGTTATTATTATATTTATTATTTTAAAAATATTTTTTATATAATTCTTTTATGAGAAAATGTATAAAAATAACCATTTTAAGATAGTAAAGATAAAATTTGGCCAGTTAATATAAAAAGATAAAAAAATAGCCTCTTATTTCACCAAATTCGTGAAATGGTCTTTTTACACTCCATTTCATGAGTTGAACATGCAAATTCGTGAATTGGTGCGTAAAGTGCATCATTTCACGAATTCGCAGAGCAAATTCGTGAAATGATGTTTTTACACTACATTTCACGAATTCGTCCCATGCATATTCGTCCAATGTGTGTAAAATTCACCATTTCACGAATTGACATATGTAAATTCGTAAAATGAGAGGCTATATATATTTTATCTTTTTATATTTACAGGCCAAAATTTATTTTTACTATCTGAAAATGGTTATTTTAATAATTGCCTCTATCTTTTATTATAATATTATGAACAATAGTATTCAATTTTTATTTTAAAAAATTATTTTTGTAATAACTCTAAATTTATCAACCAATTAGCATTGATTGAATGTATGGTAGAAAAATAGAGGCTTGGCGTGAAGAGAATCACAACATTCATTTCAAATTGAACTAAATTTTCATTGCTCTCATGTTGGACAATAATAGTAATTTATGCTTTGTCCAGGATTTGCATATGCTTTGACGCCGACATTTCAAAAAATCAACGATTGAAAATGACTATCACATTCGAGCCACAACAAGGACATAATTTTTTTTTTAGAATAGAGTCTTGCGATTTTAGCCATTTGAAGACATAAAAATATTTTACTCTTACAATCCAAATGAAACGACGAAGTTTAATTAGATTAGCTATGTATGACACAACGTTCTTTTAAACGTTCAATTTGTCCACATCAAAAAAATTGCGTGCCACATCAATTTAAATTTGAAGGATACAACCGAATTCGTGTATTTGTCGATACTGTTTAAAATTAAAGTTAATAACTACAACTTGTCCAAAATCAATGAATTTATACCAAATAACCCTTTAATAATTGTGATGATGTGAAATGCCCTATGTATGACGAAGACGGTGGAAAAATAAGTAAACTTGATCTGTGAAATTAAATAGAAGATATTTATATAAAAAATAAAAGGAAATATCTAGAATTAAAAAGAAAATTTCTAGAAAAAAGATATGGTGAGCTCAAAATGTGGGTTCATGTGTGAATTTTGTAGTGAGGAAATATGGAGAAGGATCTAGAAAAGCTTAGTTTGTTAACCGACATATGTAGAAAAGTGCAAAAACGTGTAATGTGTTGTTGTAATGCAGTGGAGATATAAATGTATAGTAGTTATATTCATCAAATTTCTATATCCCAAACTATCTCTACATACGTCCCCCACGTATTCATATATATTAAAGGGCTGATTAATTGTTAACCTTTATCTAAATTCTCATTTTGCGTAATTCATCTACATCATGATTATCAAATTATTGATTAAATCTAATTTTGCATACGATGTTGAATTTCGGTAATATTTGTCGACGTGACCCTCTAAAAATTCTACGTGTTTAAACTGATCGACAACTAATACACAAAATAGCCTGTAAATTACAAAATTCTCATCAATTTCTTATTTTCGCATACCAACTTAACAATGTCTGGCAAATATCGAATTTTTAATTTCATTTGATTTTGCGTATGTGTTGAGTTTCAGTCCAAAATGTCCAAATCGACCCGATTTAATATTACTTTGTTTACGATTTGAAAAGAAATTTCCTTGCTATCGTTATGCATGGGTTGTTCAATCATGTTGAAAACTTAAAGAATTTCAGCCTTGTAGCACTTCCCAAGTTTCATCTCATGAAATTTTAAGAGATGCTTTATTTCTTAGGCTTAGATACATTTAGTTAGCTTAGACAAGGATTTTAGAGTGGTGAGTTATATCTACTTTTGCTTAAAATGAATTGTGAAAATATTGTTTTCATATACATGCTTGTATACGATTTACGACGGCTATTCTATCATTAGATTTAGTTATATATGTCTATGAAATAAAGTTCAGCAATTTACAGACAATTTACCCTATATTAAATTAAATCCTTCCTCCAATTTTATATATTTAGATCTCACCACACTTCTAAAATTTCCAACAGAAGACCCACAGTTTGTTTGCTATAACTTCATCTCATTAAACCTAAGCAGCTAAGATGAGATTGATTAGCTAGCTCAATGTCCTACTAATGAGAATATTGATTAGCTCGATCCCTAGTATTAATGGCGTTTATTGAGAAACATAATCCCAAACATTGAATTATATAAACTATTTAGCATGCAAATTTTCGTACTTATCAATTGATTATAATTTAACTCATATTGTTCTTGTCATAATTAACCTGGTTGAAATCTAAGACAAGAAACATGAGGAGAGACCGAGACAGAATGGAGAGGTTTTACCGTTGATATTTTTATTTGATATCTAATTACATGTCTCCTCTTCTAGCAATAATATGTTGCTACCCCAGACGGCAAAGTTAATTATGGGTCAAAACGTCTAGTAAAAATATTTATTTTGTTGGTAAAATAAATTTGAGTACGTGTGTAAAAATTAATTCTGCAGATATATAAAAGAAATGTGCAGGCAATAAAAATACTTGAATATTGTCAATTTGCATGCACCAACTATATACATTTTACATTAAAGGTTTCATATATTTCTCTGTCACATCGCTTTCCATCTCTCCATTATTACAACACTCACATCAAAGTAAGATACAAAAGCCATCTCACAAGTTCCAAATAAACCATTTTTTTCACTCTGTTTTGAGCCTGCATGTCATGTGTAGCTTCTGCTGCATCAAATGTTGTCTATGATAATTCCCCAATGCTGTAATTCTCTCATTTCACCACCTGTCAATTTTTCATCAAAATTAAATTAATTGATGTAACTGCAAATAACTAATAAACATGCACGATCATCACAAGCCAGCTAGAGACTTGGAACAGTTTGAATTAATTAATGGACATCATTGAAAACCCTACATCAATTTGCTTGTGTTGAAAAGTAAAGTCATATACATGTACCCCACCATAGTCCCCTATAGAATCATTCTTAGCTAGGATATATTTATTTGCCTCATCTCTAACATCATCCAATTTCTTTCTCTTCCTTTCTTTGTTTCACACATACATATAAATAGATCTGTATAATAGGCAATAGGTATATTTTATTTTATTTTATTTTATTTTTCTTCCTTGAATATGCAATCGCATGATAATAGGCACGCGGCGATCTCCGACGATCAGCAGCTGATGAAGGCGGAGATCGCCGCGCACCCTCTATTCGAGCAGCTGGCGGCAGCCCACGTGGCGTGCCTACGTGTCGCGACGCCATTGGAGCAGCTTCCCCTGATTGATGCTCAGCTATCACACTCTCACCATCTCCTCCACTCTTATGCTCACTCTACATCTCTCTCTAAACGCCACAACCAAGAACTCGACACCCTCTTGGTAGATCGACCTATATATATTAAATTTTTGGGGTTTTTTATTATTTCCCATTAATTTTTGAGTGAAGCCTTTTGTGCTCAATTAATTAATTACAGAGGCAGTATGTGTTGGTGTTGTGCTCGTTGAGGGAGAAGCTGCATCAACATGTCAAAGTTGACGCCGTTGAAGCTGCCATCCGCTGCCGTGAAATCGAGCACGACTTCAACGAGCTCACCGGTATGTGCGTACCAATTCATCCCTTAAATTTAAACCAATCGGGGGCGTTTACTTTGTGTGATAAGATTAGCTAGATATGCTATTTACGTACGTATTTCATTTTTCTACCATATATGCTATTACTGTCTAATCTCTTAGGTTATTTCCAATTATAGTGCGCACATTTCATTTAAGTTGATCACACACGTTGATTTATATCCCTTCCATTTTACTTCGTTGACAACAACTTCGAGTGGAAGTTTGATTCCAACTCAATTGAACACACTCAACAGAGATAATAAATGGATGAATACTACTCCACGTTTTGATTTTCTTTTTGTGTTTTCATTAAGAAAATAAATTAAGACCTTAAGTTGCATTTCTATCATTTTTCGTCTCTTATGTACTTCACAACTTATTTTATTCTATTTCACTTTTCCTGTCACACTTTACCATTTTTATTCTTTCTCTTTTATATTTTTTCTTTTATTTAACTCTTATTTAAATAAGAAGTTGGCTACCACCACCTATAATTCCCTTACCACTCCCCCCTTAATTAATTTTCGTGTCCCAAAATTTTGGGATGTTATTAATGCAGTATTTGGTAGCTAGTACAGTTGCATTAATTAAGTGCGAGAATATTTAGTTTCATAATCTCATTGGTTTTTTACTTTGCAACAACTCAAGTTTCAAGGGGTGATAGGAAGGATAGATAAAAAATAATTCAAGTGTTTACTTTGATTGATTATTTCATTTTGAACTTGTTTGGCAATCTTATCATTAAAATACGCAATCGGACATAAATCTTTATCGTTTGTAAATTGGATCAAAATGATACTTAATTGGTTGTTGTATAGTACATATGATGTAGTGAGAAGCTAGCTTACATATTTTGGAGAACGCAATTCAAAAAAAAAAAGAAGAAATGCATGTAAAGAGTGGAAGTTAATATCTACTATATATCTACTAGTAAATATATCCTTTGATTTTACTTCATAAATTTGTTGACAACAACTTGGAGTGAAGTTTGATTGGAACTCATTTAAACACACACAAATAATAAAAGGATGAATAAACACTCCCTTTATTATTAAAAAGTGAGCTACCACCACTTTATCTCTGTGTCCCAGGATTTTGGGACGGGACAGAGGGAGTATTTGCTAGTATATACGTATAGTAGCATTAAGTGCAAGAATATTTAATTTCATAATCTCATCTCATTGGTTTTTCACTTTGCAATAACTCGGGTGCATGATAAGATGAATAGATAAAAATAATCCAAGTGAATCTATCGTTTATTGGTGGATCAGGAGCAACGGTTGGTGAAGGAAGCGGGGCGACAATGTGGGAAGATGATGAGGAGGATAAAGATAGAGATGAAACTACAGCAGGAGTGGATTTGGTGGGGCCTTTGATTCCCTCAGAAACAGAGAGGGGTGTGGTGGAGAGGCTGAGGAAGGAGCTCAAGATTGAGCTGAAACAGGTCATTTTATCACTTTATAAACTAATTTCCAACTCTATTATTATTAGTATTTTATTTATGTTGATGATTGGTGATTAGCAGCAGGGATTCAAGTCGAAGATTGAACAAGTGAGAGATGAAATAGTAAGGAAAAGAAGGGCGGGAAAATTACCAGACGACACAACCGCCATTCTCAAGAATTGGTGGCACCAACATTCAAATTGGCCATATCCAACTGTACGTATAGTAATTAATTACCCTTTTATTATCACTTAATTAGTTAATTAATTAGAATTATAGGAAGATGACAAGGCAAATCTATTGGAAGAGACTGGGCTGGAGCTGAAGCAGATAAATAATTGGTTCATAAACCAGAGGAAGCGCAAATGGCAAAACTCAAACTCATACTCTCCCTCTGCTCGACGCTCCAAAAACTCCAATAGATACACATAGACCATATATATCATCAATTCATCATCATATCTATTTTATATATGTACTCTCTCTCGATCTCCAGACTTTGCATTTTTTGTCTGAAATATGAAATCTCATTGTAATTGCTGAACCCTTATGTACTATCGCTTAGAACATTAACAGGAACGCGATCTAAACAACGATACTCACGCACACAACATAAAATAAAGAACACATGATATGGTAACCCAGTTCGGTGAACCACCTACGTCTGGGGGGCCTTGTCCAAGGAGAAACTCTTCACTATGGAGTACAGTTGTAGGACTTACAATAAGCCGTCTCTTACAAGCCTAAACTATCCT
>JAYJMF010000044.1:3257135-3267855 GCA_036873715.1 Salvia sclarea | reverse complement strand
ACATGATAATTGAAGATGAAGGCCCCAACGTCGAGCATTGGGATGACGATCAGGCAGCGAGCTCTTCAAGTGGTCCGACTCAATTTAATCAAGGTGTTCCTACTGCCTTTGCGCGATATATGTAGCGACAAGTTCAGCTCCGCGACGCAAGAAAACATCTCAAACTCGAACACGACATGATCGAGGAAATATGAGCGCGTTTCGTTAGCTAAACCGTTTTTTTTTTTTCGAAAAATTATATTGTAATTTTCTAAATATTCAATACAATTTATTTATTTTAATTAATTACATAGTTTTAATTTAAATTATTAGTTATTAAAAATAAAAATTAAAAAAAAAATGAAGCTAAAGCCCTCCAACATGGCGGGATTCAATGCAGAACCTGCGGGCTCTGCAATATTTTAATAAAATAATACTATTATTTTTTGGCGAAAGCCCTCCATATTGGAGGGCTTTGCTGCCAACGCCCTTATACTTGAAGTAGAAAATGGTCACCAAAGAAACTCTTCCGTCGTTGTGGCGATAAAAAAAAGTGAGAATAATTATGATGTCTCAATTTTGAAGCTTTTAATGAATTTTCGGTTCAACCTACATTAATTAGTATGATTTCAAAGATACATTAGCAATGCTCATAATCTTTTATTTTACTATAAATGTATTACTTTTTTTTAACCCGTCGAAATTCGACGGGAATAACTTTATGTTATTACCTGCAATTATTTTATTAAAATATTAATTTATTATTCATTCTTGTTTTAAATTCGTATAATATTAATACTTGTTAATTGTCCAAATCATTAGATGGTTGATATAAGAATTTATTTTATTAATTTATCAAGTTATTAAAATTATTTAAAATATATCAATAAATAACTAATAATAATAATAATATTAGTATTTTTTTAGATTTTAAAAATAATTGTATCATTATAAAATCTTAAATGTATATATTTATTCGGTACTTGAACATAAAATTTATTTTATTTTATTATTTATAAAAGTTATATATTATTTAATAGTTGTAATTACTATTATTGTTTAAATTATTGAGTTTAAAATGTCATAAGTTGACGTTCTAAAATATTTTTACTATGATACTCCGTATATCTCAATAATTTGTGATTTTAATTGAAATTAGTTATGATTTGTATTCTACATTTATTTTAAACTTTTTGATCTAATTTAGTTCTAATTATCTTTTATTATAATTATTATTGTTCATGGCATGATGTCAGATTCTAATTATAACTATTCTTGGATGTGGAGAGAGTATAATTTATTGTTAGGTAGGTTTATTGTTAAGGATAAAAAAAATAAGAGCATTAAAGGAGATTGCGATCGGAAATTTGGGGTTTGATTTAAATGAGTTGAGAGTATAGATCGATCTCCCTCTTCTCCGGGTTCAATGATTGCTCCGGCGGTAGGGAAAACCCTACTTATCTCTACAGTTATTTTCATCTCGCTTGTTTTAGCCCTAACTTTGTTCTCACCTTCCTTCCGATTTACTCAAACGTTGCTCGATTCTCCGTCTCCATCTCCATCGTAAGGATTCATTTTCTGCTCTCCCGATTTCAAATGCTGCATTGTTTTTTTGAAATACAGTATGTACATATTATGATCTGTATCGCGGAACAGGTCTGAACGAGCTGAGATTTGGAGTTTGAGGAGACTAATCGAATGGCGCCCTTGCAATTGGTGGCTTCAGGCCCATCCTGCCGGTTAGTTTTTTCTTTTTTTTATCATTAAATTTACTGTTTAGGCAAATATTCTTTACTTATTAGCTCAATAACATAGGGCTTTTGCCTTGCCACTGGGGGAAAGCATAGGGATCGATTGGTATGGATAGTTAGACATTATAGTTTGAATTTGAAACAACAACATAAACTGTAATTGCACAAGTTTCTATGAAAATTTCTGTACTTCCTAAGTCAATCCATAAATAAACGACGATTATTACTTGTCTAAAGGAGAAATAGATAGCTTCTAGTATAGTTTAACTCTATATAGCCTTGGGGTGGATTAGGGGATATGTTTTAGACTTGAAATCAGTTTGACGTCTTGTGTTCACGAGGAATATCATTTTTTTAGTTTATTTTTCTAAGTAAACATTGACTGGCATCAAATGCAGACATTTGCATTGGTTTTTGCTGCAGCTCTGCCAGAAAAGAGCAATGGCTATATTCGAGTTGATTGCTACGGTGGGCTCAATCAAATGAGGAGGGATGTGAGTACTTCATTTCATATCTCTTTATTAGTCATCTACTTGCTTCTTTTTGTTCTCATTTATTGTTTTTGCTTGTTGTGTGAAAACTTTGTTGATGGCAGTTCTGTGATGGTGTTGGTATTGCTCGATTGCTGAATGCCACTCTTGTTTTACCAAAATTTGAGGTTGCTGCATATTGGAATGAATCTAGGTGAGATATTGCACCACTTTTAGTTTGATAAGTTCTGTGAGCATGCATTTATTCTTTTGTTTATTACCTACGAATGTATCTATACAATGTCAGACAATTTTGTATAAGATTGGCATTTCAATCTCAACTCAATATTGGCCCTATGCATCAGAGCTCAAACGATAATTCAATTGGCTGGGCTGCAAATGCAACTTTTGAAATTGTGCTCTTTTTGATAAGCTTTTGTAACAGATTTTCATAATCCATGTAATTATACTTACTCTCCTTCCAGTGTCTCTGTCCTCTAATAACTATTATGACTGACTTTCCTCTGATTCCAACTCCTGGTACAAATACTTTGGCATTATAATGGATGAGTACAACTAAAAACTTTATTATTTTAGTACTCCGTTATTATTGAAGATGTTATGATAGAACCAGGTCTTTTAAGTTATAATCTAATTGATTATGCCAACCCATCCAGAACCTTTCCCGACTCATAATTGTACATTGCAGTGGATTCGGAGATGTATTTGATGTGGATTACTTCATCCAAAAAATGACTGGATTTGTTCAAGTAGTGAAAGAGTTGCCTGCGGAACTTGTATCAAAAGAGCCTTTTAGAGTTGATTGTAGCAAACGTAAAGGCTTATTTGATTATGTGGAAACCGTACTTCCATCGCTCTTGGAGCACCGCTACATCTCAATCACTCCTGCAATGAGTCAAAGAAGGGACAGGTACCATGCATTTGAAGCCCTTCTTTGTCATTTGTCATCATCTTGTTTGATTTATTTTGATTTTCAATATATTAATGCAAACAAAAGTACTCTATTTGCAGGTATCCATTGTCTGCTAAAGCTGCTCTCTGTCAGGCTTGCTATAATGCTCTGCAGTTAACTGAAAAATTGGAGAAGAAAGGTTCCGAGCTTCTAGAAGCTATACCAAAACCCTTCCTTGCACTTCACCTGCGGTTTGAACCGGACATGGTAGCTTATAGCCAATGCGAGTACTCCAATCTCTCACCTGCCTCTGTCCAAGCAATAGAGGCTGCACGAGGAGATAGGAAACCGTGGACTGGAGAACAAGCTCGTCTGTGGAGAAGCAGAGGGAAGTGTCCACTCACCCCAAACGAAACTACAATCATCCTTCAAGCTCTTTCTGTACCGACAGACACAAACATATACTTGGCAGCTGGGGATGGTATAATGGAACTCGAAGGCCTAACTTCTGTATATGCAAATGTCTATACCAAATCAAGCCTTTTAGATGGTGACGACTTCAGGAACATGCATGGGAACACCAAGGCTGCACTCGATTACTACGTGGCTATAAATAGTGATACATATGTGGCAACATATTTCGGCAACATGGATAAAATGGTTGCTGCTATGCGGGCTTTCAAGGGGTTATACAGAACACTTTTCTTGAGCCGGAGGGCGTTTGCTGTTCTAACTTCACAGGGGCTCGAGGGGAACGCGTTACTGGAAGCTCTGTGGAAAGTTCACAGAAATGATTATGTAATGGGCGTGGGATCTGCTTTGCCTGACTGCTTTTGCGAATACAAATTATGAGGTACAGATTTTGATCCTTTTTTCGTTGCAGTCTTTTTGTCCATCTACTGGAAGCTGATTTTGATCTGTACTTTAATATAGCTGTTAATTTTGTTTAATAAGAATTTGTAGTTACATTTGTTGTACTCATCTGTTACAAGTTACATAATTATGTATCTGTATCAATGTATTTTTTAAGTTGAATTGTACGAATTTTACCCAGTGATAGTCGTTCTTTAAACTTCTTGGAGATTATATCCATACAAATGTGATGAATCATGCAATCTAGGATTCTTGAACAATTCTTTACAAGCAAAGTTGGGCGAAAAAAAATGAAACATCTAAAATAAAAATAAAAGTAAAAAATTGAATAGTCAAGTGTAAATTGAATTTAAACAAATCATACTTAAAAGTTAAAATAGATTGCTTCTGTATCGATTTTATGACAAACGAAATTCCTTATATCTAATGGCATAGAAGTTAGAACAATCAAGATTGTTTGTCGAAATTGAATAAACTAATGCTTTTCAAAGATAAAAAGTAAATAGAATGCATCAAGAATACTGTCGATCGAAATTAATGAATAAACTGAATCACGATAAATGCCCCAAAGATTGTAAAATTCGTTTAAAATTGAATGGATGTTATAATATATAGAAATAATTAGATATATCAAGGTACGAAACAAGAGTTGAGGATTGAATAAATATTACTCCATCATTTACAAGAATTTATTAGATATATTATTGATTCATTGAATATAAATATATAAATTAAATTTCACTATCTCATTATATTTATACATTCTTTTATATAATATTGCAGAGTATGTATATATCAAGTAGAATTGTAATATAGTTAATTAGGGTATTGAGAATGGAGAAATTTGAGGGGATTGGATGATGTGGCAATGAAAAATTGTAATATAATAATTGCTTATAAATACACAAACTTTGCCAAAATTTTGGTTTTTAATCAAAACTATTATTTTGGTAAAAAGAATACATGAACTTTACAAAATTTTGGAATTTGGCATAAGTCTAAAGTTTGTCGGGTAATAACTTGATTATTTTGAGTCTGATTAACAATCCGAAACTACCGTAAAAAAGCTCTCGATGATACCCTTCAATTAGTACTCGTGTTTTTAGGTTGCAATTAACGAAAATGGTTAGAGAATAACTTAAAGGTTATTTTCTTGAAATTTATATCTATATATTTTTGTTAGAATCTGGATTTATGTGTCAAGCACCATTATAAAGCTATCATTGAGAGCTTTCTAACGGTAGTTTCAGATCGTCGATTAGACTCCGAAAAATCAAGTTATTGGCCAACGAACTTTGGAGTTGGGTTAAATTTTAAAATTTTGTAAAATTCGTGTATTTTTTTTACCAAAATAATAGTTTTGGTTAAAAAGCAAAACTTTAATAAAGTGTATTTAAAGGCAGTTAAACTTTAATATATTAGATTAGATTAGATGAGATGAGATGGACACATGGCTTTTAATTTCTAGTAGCCTCCAAATACTGAGTATTAATTTTGATTTTTGTCAGCCAGCTTTAAAAAAATACAAATAATCAAATGCACCAACTTTCAATTTTGTCTTATATTTCCTACCAGTTTTAAATTGGCCCCGAATTGATTGTAACATAGAAAAGTAAAAAATGATGAGGTGATAAAAAGGACATCATTTTGATTATATAGATTTTAAAATCCAGACATTTTTTGGTTTGGTTTGGTTTGGTTTAGTTCACGATAATTTTCTCTACAGAGATTGTTAATCTCCACAACCATATATGCTAATGTTATGCAGGAGTTTGTAGCAAGAATCCTACTCATTTAAAATAAAAATGATGCATACAACTCTGAGATATACAAGCAAAGCAATGAACCGTGTTGTTATGCTAAAGGATGATCGAGCTTCCTTTCGTTAGTCCTTGGATGTAATGACGAGCAACCCCAGCCCACCGATAAGAATGTACTGCAAGAGGCAAGAGGAGTAAAACTAGATTAAAGTCGTTCCCTAACGAGATAGAATGTAGCAAAAACATGATGAATCGAATCAAAGAGACCTTTATCAATGGCTTTTCTGTCATGATGATGGTGGCCCAGCCAACGTGGGGTAAGAAGCTGCATTGACGATGAAATGTGTTAGTTTTCACTTTTCATCCTAAAATTGAAGAATGTATAATGTCTATTATCATGTTTTTGCTCTGTATTGCGGTCCCAGAGACATAAGTCCGCACGATTAAGTGATTCAAGATTCTCATCCGTACCAATTGCAATGCAACGAGTCATTAAGAGATTCATCCTCTCCCGTGATTTTCATGTTTTAGTGAATAGAAGAGTATAGAATGCTTTGGTGTCAGAACTCAGAAGTATTAGTACTGTAGTTGAGATTCATATTGAATGCTAACTTACCCGACAGCTCTTCCTATGATGTGTTTCCGCTGTAGCCAACGCTGACCAGGAGCATATAAAGATATGTCGTCCTCGTTATTGTTATCCCCTGAGAGGAAAACATTTCAAAATTGCATTGTCAGCATCAGAAGAGACTGATTTTGCAGTCTAGGAAGAAAGGGGCTAAAAGTTTGCATATCAAGAATGAACGGTAAAAACAACTCCTATTGTTTTAACTTCAAACATATCAAGCAGCTGAAATCCTTGAAAAGTGTGAAAGCTAACATGAGCATGTTAAAGGAGATTTAGGCTGAGATCAACTTTGGCACCTTTTGTGAGGACCTCGACTTCTCCGGTATCTTTCCTTTCATGTACCTAGTAATAATGGAATATTGAAAAACATTAGATACGGTAAAAAATGCAACATCTGTCTCCATTCAGTAAATGCTTACAGAAGAAACGCAAACATAAATTGGATTTTGACCAAAATGCATCCAATGCATCCCCAACCATTCCCAAATGAGTAGGATTAAAAAAAGAACAGTTTGGAGGTGCTACTGGTTGTCCTACAGTCACTAACGAACTAAGCAAACATATCAGGTAAGTGAACTGAATTGTGTGTTTTTCAATAAGCAATTAAGTTGAATTGGTGTTTGGTAAAGAGAAGATTTAGCAATAAAGCAAACGAAAAGTGTGTCACCTAGCAGGAAGTACCCCACCAAAAATTGAGCACCAGAAAGCAACAAATCCACAAACAAAAGTTCATATGCAAATGACGTGATGTAGTGATACTTACCTTGATCACACGATGCACAATTGGGATGTCACGACCCTGAAATTAAGAAAATCAGATGTCATCTAAAAAGCAACACGAATAAACTAACTACTTGATACTACTAGATTTGCTTACAGTTTCACCAAACACATGCAAATTAATATGCTGATCTTCTCACGCAAATCCATCTGAATACAATTTTGGAGGCATATAAGCCAAATTGGACCCTGTTTAGTTCCAAAGACTTAATAAAAGTATCTAATCACCAATTTTGAGTTTATAGGGATACACCTATGACTCATGTTGATATAAGTAAGCTATTCAATTAACTGAATATAAAGTTGGCCACCAGGTAGTTTGTATTGAATATTAGAAGTTGGCCACCAACTTAAACTAACAAGATTAAGTTTTAGAAGTTGTGTGCGACGAAACCATACATACCCTTCTAAAATGAAGGGAAACGTAATCGGAAAAAGAACAAGGCACTTAGTTCAAATAATAATGCAAACCTGCCTCCAAAATAATTACTAGCATTCTATTTCCTTGTAAGAATCTCATATCAACAATAACTGATGCAGGACTCTGAGAATTGAAACATTAAACGAAATAAACTCTTACATTAATATTATACACAACAATCTCGCCTGCTCGAATTGGCTCTTTGCTCATACGCAAGAATAAAATGTCTCCCTGTAGATAACAATTGTCAATATGCGTTATGCACATCACTAGTTATTCAGTACTTCCAGAATTATTTATTTATTTATTTTGTAAAACAGCAACAAATGATTTATTCTTACCCTAGCAAATCCAGGTTCCATACTTTCAGAAAGAACAACAACAACGGGGGATTCACTTCCAGTTATACACATCAACGCCTTCCATATCATCAACGCGGAAGTGACAATTAAACCTGATGTCAGAAGAAGAAAAGATAACAAAATCACTTCTTCATACACCTTTGAACTCATAAACTTCCGAGAAAGGGGAAATCATTTATTTGAAGCCATATATTTTTAAAAGGATTTGATCAAGTAGCTTAAGCTTACTGCTCCAGAAATATATGAAAAAAATAATCAAGTGCAAATATTAAAGCATTAGTGAGGGGCTTTAACAACAGTGAGTTTATAACAATGTTCATTGATCAACCAACGGCTAAGACTCCACTAGAAGAACAAGAGGAGATTATTAGGACTTTGATATAGATCTCTTTATTTGCGGATCTGGACACCTCAATGCAATGCTCTTCTAAAATCCCCTTTATTAAAAGAAAAATACATTAAAGCCAGACCGGATGGAAATCTTCGTCTCCTCCTAATTTATCTAAGAAGTGCCATTATGTATCACAAGAGCCTTCTTATCAATCAAATGTACTGAATTATGCAATCTAGGTCTAGAGTTCTCAAACAAATCATAGACCTTAGGAATCAGGAATTATATGACCATGAATTAGATAGTTGAGGCCAATGATCTCTAGCAAGCTCAATTTTTTAACCAATATCAACTTGTTTGCAAATTCAAGAACAATCTTCCGGTAAACATAGCCACTCAACTGTTCAATACATTATAATTAAAATTTAAAATCCTTCAACTCCTAAAGTTCAACACAAAACAATAAAGACCTTTACAGTAAAATGACGAATTATAAAGACAAAAAAATAATTTATTCAGCCATAATCGTCGAAATGCACAAGGATATGCGGATTAGAAACAAGTATCTAAGCATTTATATGAAAGAAATTACAGTTTTCACGACAAAATGTAAGCAAAAGCTAGAATCTGACATCAAGAATTATGAAGCTGAAAAAGGAATTGAGAAAGGAAGGAGAACCGATGCTGATTGTCTGATGGAGAGCCTGGCGCAGTTGAATGGATTTTACAGAAGTCACGGTTTCTTGAATCCACCCCATTTTTTCTTCACTGTTTCTTTGCTCCCAAACTGAAAGTGTTGCTGCATTTGTGGAGAGTTTGAAAGTGTGTGACAACAGCGCCGAATTCTGATTGGTTGAATATTACACGTATGACTCACACGGACTACTTTCTTTTTTGGACACTCACGTGCCATTGTGTCTTTTTTTTTTTTTTTTTTTTAAGTTGGGAAAAAGGAATGGTGATGTTTGAATCATTGACCAAACTTGTTATAAAAACAATATTGGATGTTTCAAATAATATCAAATGGTTTTATTTATCAAAAATGCACTTGCAATATTAATAAAATGTCCACTATTAGTTATTTAGTGAAATCTAACTTTCATCCACAAAATATCGATTGAGATACAAAATGAGATGAGATATAATTAACAAGAAGAAATATGATATTAATATTTTAAATTGTTTCTCATATTTTATCTAAGATACCTCGTCTAATCTCATGACCTCAATCGAGGAGGAAGGTAACATCCTAGAAATTGATTGCTTCCAAAAGTTTAAAAAACCATGTGGCCTCTCTCCTTCAAATTCTATAACAGAGATAGATTGTTTCTCATATGGTTTTGGTTTGTACATCTAATTACAATGTTGTGTTCCTAGTGATGAATACAATGAACGAATGTAGGTACATATATATTTTGCTTTTTTTCTTTGAAAAAAATAAACTCACAAATGTATATTCATTTACTAAATTTGCTACACTATATACCCATTTTCCTTTTTTACTAGTTTATCTAGTCAAAAGTGATTACATCATCACATGTGTTACATATTTTTTGTTTCTTGTTATTTAGTACAAATCGTTAGAACAATATTGATAGGATGAGTGATCCGATGTTTGCAGAAGCTTGAAACCTTTTCTGTAATTCATTTTGTTATTTTGTTTGTATCTTTTTATGTGGTTTACTAGTATTTTTTTTTTCTGTAATATGATTCGAACTTTAGTATTCACGTGAATGAACCCAGCTGGTGTCAAAGCGCCAGCCATCCTCTCAAGTTGATCCTCTTCTGAAGTCGCCGCCCTTCCTCTCACAAGTCGAGCCCCTCTAAATCGCCAAGCCTCTCTCTCAAGTCGCCACCCCTCTTCTCTCAACTCAAGCGCCCCTATCTCAACTCGAGCCCCTCTCAAGTCGCCGTCTCTAGTCGGCCGTATCCTCAAGTCGGACAACCCCACTCTTTAATTGGCCGATGCTCAAACTAAAACCTCTCTCAAATCGGACATCTCACTCTTCAATTGACCGACCTTCTTTTATCTCTCTAATCAGATCTCTATATCTCAAGCTGAATCTCTCTATCTTGTATAAGTTCAAATATCAAATGGGTAGGTATGATATTAATACTCAAAATAAAGATTCTCAACTTGTACATACATGTACTAAAGTAAGATTTCTTACACAATACCAATTTCTCATAAAAAGTAAATGTGTTGTGTATAGCGTGTGATGAGGATAAGATGAAAGAAATGTCATACTTGGCGTAAGTTACAAAGGGAAGCAACTCCAAGTCTGGCGAAAAAGTCCTTAATGTGAAATATAGACATGTGCTTCTCAAATCATCTTCAAGTATGGGAAGACACTTCCAACTCTGGCGAAAAACTCCTCAAAGTGAAGAATAGGCATGAGCCCCTCAAAATGAGGCCAAGTTACAAAGTCTCCAAGTCTGACGAAGGACTTCC
>JAYJMF010000044.1:3232769-3251845 GCA_036873715.1 Salvia sclarea | reverse complement strand
ATTCCGATTTTCCACCATTGTTGAATAGAAAAGAAAGAACTTGAACTTCCATGGCGAATCTTCATCATTTCTCACATATTTTCATCTCTGGCACACACATAAACACCTAAATCTCTCATTATTCGTTCTCGCTTCTCCATTTTTCAAATTTCACATTTGATGCACGTTAGAAATAAAAAGTAAATGTGTTGTGTATAGCGTGTATCATTTTTCTAAGATTGGATATAGATTGTAGATATTGTTTGAAAGAATACATTTTTACATTTATTTTTATACTATTTTAACTTTTTTTATCTTATAAGAATTTTAAGCCTCTCGGAATATTTCTTAGAATAGCAATGTTGGAACATTTTAGACTATTACTCTTAAAGGTGCGATCAATAAAAATCATTAATTCATCTAAATGTTATTTATACCTTAGTTTAAAGTTGGGAAAATTATGTGATATTTTGGCGAGAGCCGGAGCTTTGATTTTGATTGGAGTTTTTTACATGCGTAGATCGGCTAATAAAATAACTCATAAACTAGCACAATTTGTAATTCGTCGTTCACGGTCTCTCTCAGTGTTGGACCACTAATTTTTCTTGGTAATTGATTGATATTATCCTCGATTTCATTTCTTAAGTAATAAATTATACTTCCTCCAACAAAAAGTTGGGAAGATTGAGGCACTAGAGTTGCAAGAAGCTCCACGTGGCGCATTAGCATGGTGAAGTTAGAAACACTATAATAAATGCCGTTTTTAGCCCAAATATGTATGTGGAGTATTTCCGTTGTGGGAATCTACCTCACTCGTGCGATTCCAATGGCGCTTAATATCGCTCCTGTAAAGTTGCCACTCCCGCTGCGCGTTGGCGGCCGCCGCCTCTCTCTCGTTTCCGCCTCTTTATCAACGCCGCCTCTGAGCAACACACCGCCGGTGGACTGGGTCAAGGAGACCGCCAGCTTCTTCGACCAGGATTCTCGACCAATCATGCTCTTCGACGGTACCCTCACTTTAAAAAAAAAAAAAAAAAAAAAGTAAATGATTTCCTTTATGCATCTGCGATTTACGAATAATTGCTGGAAAAATATCTTTGGCTGATTGTCTTGTGTTAGGTGTTTGCAACCTGTGTAATGGAGGTGTGAAGTTTGTACGAGATAGTGACCGCCGAAGGTTTGATTTTCCTTGTGCTTCACATATACCATAATTTTGCTTCATTTTTAAGATGGATTCTCTGACATTCCGACTTTGAAAACATGAGATTCAGTAGTTTTAGAATCTGCAACTTTAATAAGTTCATATATGATAACTGCTTTTGACTTCGTCTTACCAAATAGCTTAATAACAATATTCTAAGAATATGAATGTCCAAACATTGGGATATTATCTATCATTACCCCTAAAAAAATCTATTACACAATGAAATTTTCTGGGGAACAATGGTTCCACCTTTGTACCTCACACTTTACTATTCCCAAGAGAATTATGTTTGGCTTTGTAATATTTCCCTTTTCATGCAATTTATGTAGTCATGCGGGTTTGGCATTTCTTTTCCAGGAATATTAGATTTGAAGCTCTGCAAAGTGAATCGGGCAGAAAACTGTTGCAGAGATCAGGAAGAGCTCCTGATGATATTTCAAGTGTTGTTCTTGTTGAAAGAGATAGGTAAATTTTCTGTGTAAATATTGGAGTTACAGAAAATGACATGCTTATTGTTTAACTCTTGGTTCAGTTTTTCGGTGGTCAGTTAGAGCCGTAGAGGACGAGAGAGGCAAAATACCAACATTGATATTCCATGCTAATATACTTCATAATTGCAAATTAGTACTTGGAGATTTCACAAGTTATGCTGGACTCAAAATAAGTATCATACAAAAGTATGATTAGTGCGGATATTTTAAAGTACCATGTATATGAAAGATTGAATGAAGGAAAATTTACAAAATTGCATGGAAATTAGAAGTCCTCACATGTTAACATCAGACTGATAAATCCAATATAGACTTGAAAACGATAACAAATTGACATAATTATGCACTCTGATTAAATGTTGGAAAATATGTAACTAATATATTTAAAAATCATTAACTTGTGTTTCTTTGAGTTATTTCAGGTCTTATATCAAATCAGAAGCTGTATTAAAGATCATGGAATACATTGATTTGCCATTTCCTCAGCTGGCCTTGTTTCTCCAGTTTGTACCGTTGTAAGCCGATACTGATTGCTGCTCTAATAATGTACGTATAAAAGGCAATATGAAATTATCAATCTTGTCTTATTCCACTCTTGTTATTCTTTTGCAGATTCGTGAGGGATTTTGTGTATGACAATATTGCAGATAATAGATACAGTATTTTTGGTCGCTCAGATTCTTGTGAGATATAGAGTTTTCTTGTTCTGCATTCTTTGGAGAAGTGAATCAAGTATATTATGTCTTGTGGGAATATTTATATATGCTGAATGAATTTCTTTTCCTTGTAATTATATTCTCCTTCCTCTTTAAATGACCTTACATTACACATACAGAGAAATGTTTCAAGTGGATAGATGATCTCAAGTTTGTAAATTTGCATTATTACTCTAATCTTACTAAAGTTAATCTAATGTGAGAGTTACCAATATGCTGATTTCTTTCATGCATCATCTTCAACTTATGCTATCAGGTTAAATAGTTTTCCTTTCTGTAGGATACGTATAACCCGATTATTGAATAACTCATCCGAATAGGAGGTAGTTTATTATAATAAAGGATGTGAGCTAATAATTTCTCTCAGACAAGAGAGAGTAACAATTTCTGAGAAGAAGAGTAAAAACTTTTACATGTCTGTTGGCGTTTGTCACTTTTCTTATCTGTCCTATCAGTTTAAGAGAACGAATTTTTAAATAAAAAGTCCTAAATCATATCACTGTAAATTTCAGCTATTGTGAGTTTTGACATGGAAATTTACTTGATGGAAGTGTAAATAGCTTGTTTTTTTCCCTGCCTTCAATTATAAGTCTGTTTGCCATATGTTTGGAATTTTTGCCACATTATGAGTTTCTTTTAAATTGGACCTAGTTGGACCTAGTTTCTTTAGTAAAATTCTTGCTGTAGTCTATCTCGATTTTCAGTCTGCATTGCATAAATCATACTTTAATGAGATTGTGACTGAAGCTTTTGTTTATACTATTGAATTTCTCCCACAAATTTATCAATATTCAAGGTGTGAATTATTTCCGAAAACTGTATCTATTGAGCTTATAATAAGCTTCTCATGAATTATTAATTGTACATTAAACAAAAGAAATGAAAAACACTGCAAACTGTTGCTCTGTTACTCTAGCTACTTTCAGTTCATTGGATATACTAACTGTACTAAATAGAAGCCTGTGGCGACATATTTCATAGTTCTGTTAGTCCTCTGCAGCCTAGTATTGATATGCCTATATCAGTATTCCAAATTTTTACTTGAGGAGGCAATCTAATGCTGGCCTCAATGTATGAGCTGTTCCATAAGCATTGGTACAGTGGGACTTTGTTGGACTATTTGAGTATGACGATTCTATGTCCACATCGTCCACGGTGATGTTAGTGCAAGGTACTGTCTTGCTGCAGTTGAAGTTAATAGTAGCATTCTTGGAGATGGTTGTGCCATGGAGTCCATAGTATCCCACATCGCTCACTTTCACTGCAGATTTCTGTACATAAACAGTGAATCAGTAGACAGAAGAAGCACATGTCTCTCATGATTACTGATGGTTACCTAATATAGAACATCAGTTAGTCTGGACATTTAGTTACTTACTTTGTTAGTGCATTTCTTGTGAGGACAGTAATATTGGTCGATGATAACAGGGTTATTTGCCTCTATGAAGATTATTTCAGAGAACTTGATGTTCCTGGCAAATCCAGATCCTCCCTACAGAAACCACAGGTTCGCTTTCATACTTCCAGAAACTCGTTAATTGGATTCTGCTGGGTTTGCGAATTGTTACCTGCCATGTTTTGATCCTCACTCCATTATCAGTTCTGTTAAAAGTGCAATTGCGTATGTCTATTGCTTCTACTTTGTCATACTTCCCCTTCTTACCTAAACTCCCAATACTGCCAAAGACATGAAAAGGATTTATCAGCAACATCTTTAGCTCCTTCAGGTCTTGGTTTATTATGGAAAAAGTGTCTGTTGCTGTTGCATAATGTTTGAATTTTGTAAAAGAAAAACACCACATGGTAAGAGAGAGAGAGAGAGAGAGATACCATACCTTATTCCATGTCCAGGACCACAATTTATGTTGGATATATTGACATTTGAAGTTCCGCCATTGATGGCGATACAGTCATCCCCTTTCATTACAACCAACACGAAAACCGTTGAGCCAATGAGCACACAAAATGAAATTGCTTGATAAAGTAGAGAATGAGGTAAAAATGAAATTTTGAAATGTGTACCAGTTTCCATGACAGAGTCATGAATGCGAAGATGTGTTGAACCACTGATGTCAATTCCATCTGTATTAGGACTCTTCCGAGGGGCGTTTATGACAAGGTCTGAAATGGTTGTGTCGTGGCATCCGTTTATAGAGACATGGTTCTTTTGGCTGTTTCTATGTTTCAAACCTCTAAGTTGGAGTTTGTTGCAGTGAGAAAACCGCATAGCCTTGATAAGGAACACCAGAAACATAAGTTTGTATATACATATATATACATGTTGAACATATATGGGATGAAATTCTTACCGTAGGTGATGATGATTCTGTATTGCCCTGGAACACATAGAAAGCAGAAACTTGGTGATGATAAGTAGTGGTGGAAATACAAAAAGGAAGTAAAGATGATTTTAGGGGTAACTCACAGATTTCCACCATGTCCCTCCACGGCCATCGATCACTCCTTGGCGTTCCCCTACCAAAGTAAGCCCGTCAACTCTGTGGAAATAGAGCCATTCGTCCGCGCCCTTCTTCCATGCCGATCTTGGTGGTGCCACAATTTTTCCTAGCATCTGTAGTTAAGTTTGGTAAATCAAGTGATGAGTTTCAGTGCTAACTTGAGTGTTTGTTTCGCTCACATTAAGGTGGATGTCAATTAGTGCTACAAATGCACTTGTTTTGTTTATTTTTACTTTCCAGATCTTTTCCTCGCCATATGCACTTGTTGATCAGCATATACCAATTATATGTGATGAGGTGAATTTTTGTAAATGGAATTAACCAAATGCAGTTATGTAACCTCAAATATGATTGAGGTGGGTCTGCAAGGGCCCTTAAATTCGATTTGAGACACCAAAAATGTCTTCCCACTGGCTACTGCTATCTTCACTTCTTCTCTCGTATCTTTGCAAGCTGCTTCCCATGCCGACTTAAATGCCTAGTAACGATTTTGAAAAAGAAAGAAGCCAAAGTAATTGTTAGAAGAAGATGAGATTCATTTAATACTACTATTTAAATAAGTTCTGACTAGATTAATAGTGGATAGGATTACATTTATTAGGAATTACAAATTATGACATACAAAATGGAGTTATAATTTAATTCGACTTCATGTGTATTTGACACTTTGTTGTGTAGTATACTTTTGCATGCATTCAAGTTCTTTTATATTGAATAGTAGTTTCATCTCTTTTCTGAATATTAGAACGATGTGTAATCTGCAAAAGAGAACATAGTGTGTTGGTTTATTTGATGCAAGAAACGATGAATTAGGGAGGTAAAACATTGATATCAATGTATGAGTTGACTGATATATACTCGTAGAAATGAAGATGATGATGGTAAAAGAAGAGTAATGGAAATATATTCTTAATTTAAATGGGGGGAAATAAGAATGAATACTTTTGTATCATCAGTAAATCCATCAGCAACAGCTCCAAAATGTAAGACGTCATAGGTCTCCACACTGGGATCTTGTCGATGTGGACGTGCGTTTATAACCATGCTTGATGCCCAAAAGGCCAACCACAAAATCAACACAGTGTGCTCCTATACAATAACAGAGGTGAAAAATGAAATTAATTCGGATATAGTAGAATTATAAATTAAAGACGAAAGAGGCCTATTTTTATTCATTGGACTTGGTACTTGGATGTATGAATTAAGGCCGTCCATTGGAAGGAAAATAAAAGGTTTTGTTTTTTTAATTCGTACCATAATAATTTAATTTGCAAGATGAGCGGCTAAACCTTCCCTGTTAAAATGACTAATCACTATGCTTACTAGGAGGGGACGGGTAATGGCTAATTTATAGGAAAATCTTCGTTAGAATTATGTCAATCTCTTCCTGAAATAATTAATTTTCTTAGCCTTTCTCATCATTAGGTAATGGTGGTCTTGTAAATTGTAGACCTGACTAATGCATCGTTAGTTGGTAAACCATAATTAAAAGACTTCGTCAATTTCATCTCGTAATATCTGTTATTTTCTCATTTTCCTATCATACAGCAAATTCGTTACTTAAACAATTAATATAGCACTATTAATAAAGTCATCAATGCTATGGTTTTTTCTCTCTTTTGTAGAATGTAAAACTCAATTTGGACTAGTAATAATTGTAGTATTATTTACAAATGTTAGCATCGGTAGTCCTCATGTATTTATTTATGGTTATTACTTTTCTACATACTACAATAATAAAATTAAATAGTAGTAGAGACACAGCATACATAAAAACGAAAAATTAAATATTAATAATTTTTTTACAATAGAATTCAATACATTCGAGCAATTGCAAGTATAATAACTTGACCCCCCTAAAAATGACCTCAATTATTCCACAAAATGGCTGTATGGCCTCCTAACCCACCACCAAAAGTAAAAAACATTGATATTTGATATGTCGATGCGAAAATAAATAAATTACATAACTATATGTAATACGAGTCATTATGAAAATGAAAAACTATTTCACAAACCAGTTTCTGTTGCAATATATTTGGAATTGCGACTTTAATGGGTTGAACGATTTGTGA
This sequence comes from Salvia sclarea, assembly GCA_036873715.1. Lineage (NCBI taxonomy): Eukaryota > Viridiplantae > Streptophyta > Magnoliopsida > Lamiales > Lamiaceae > Salvia > Salvia sclarea. The sequence goes on along the minus strand of JAYJMF010000044.1, from coordinate 3,244,921 downwards.
ATTATCGGAAACTCAACTCATGAGAAGGGGTTAATTTTATAAATTATTACTCAACTGTCCTATTTGTATCAAATTTGTTACTAAATCTTAATTTATATTAAAATGAGTAGTAAATTTATAATTCTGTATCTTTAAATTTTATTTTATGATAAATTTTATTCTATACGACAACCACAATGACATATATAATTCCTTATTTGAATTAACTCATTAAATTATCCACCACGTCATTTTCTATTTAAAATAAGACAAATTATAAAAAAGAAACCAAAAGTTGGTGTTTCTCCCATAGCAGAAGACTAGAAGAGATTGGGGTCTTCTCCGAATTGCTTTGATTTTTTCTTCTTTTGCTGCAGAATATAGCTATATATTTTACAAAGATTAGAGAATAAAACAAAGACATGATATCCTACGGATATTCATTATATCATATTTTTCATCTCTTGATGATTAAGAAAAAGAAAAGACGTGTAATTATGGTATTAGGGATACATAAAAGATCAAGATTAGAATATAATATGGAGCAATACTGAATTTTAACAAGTGACGCAATCATCATTCCGCTAGTTGCTCTTTTCATGAAATGGAGCTTATACCTAATCATGCAATTCATTCCTTTTCTTTCGACCACATCTCTTTCCCAACTTGTTCATTTCTTTATCGATTGTAAGTAATTTAAATTAGATTTAATTTTCTGTAAATAAACAACTTTGCTCAATTTTTGGAATTTGACCGAATTCCAGAGTTTGTCGGCTAGTAACTTGACTTTTTGGAGTCTGCGACCCGAAGCTCTCATAATAGCTTTGTAATGGTATATGACACATAAATCAAAATTCAGACAAAATTACAGATATAAACCTTCAAAAAATTAACTTTTAAGCCGTTTTCTGACTATTTTCGATGGTTAAAAGATTTATAAAATTAAGCCCGATGACAAGTCATTTAGTTTTACATATGTACTTTAATAATACACCGCAGATATCTTCTGGGGTATTGATTGAGGTCTAGTATCATGTTTTGCTCATATGAGTGATATCATAGCAATTGAAAAAAAAACGTTTTCATTTTCTTTGCCAATGGAATCAATTTGTAACTGAATGTTTAAAAGATTTTTTCTTACGGGGTGATAAAACATAAATCAAAATATCGTTTCCTATCAATTTTCTGGAAAGTAAAAAAGAAATTTGACTTATAACCTGAAGTGTTTGACCTAGAATTTTAACTCATTTTTAAATGGAACTAGGAGTTTAGTGGTAGCTCCTCCACTAGGGTTTCTCCAACGTAGGGGTAACGAAATTCAGTCTTTCTTTCTTCTTTTATTATATACTATTTTTTTAATTTACAAAAAGGGATCTAATCCAACAAACATAGAATAAAAAAGGGGAATGAATGATATTCCACGACAGTTAAACTGCCAATTTAGTTAGTTTGCCGTTGACTCATTATTGTCCTTGCATTTTTCCAATTCGGAAAATTTAGGAGGAGAGATAAAGACTTTTCTTAATTTTGATGATAAAATCAAATTTGACCGAGATGCATAATTTACAAAAGAAATTATCGCCAAATTATGAATGTTTCAACATGTCAGGCAGAAGAAATTACTATATATTTATGAAGAGAAACCAAATAGTGATCGAGTTGGTAGTCGCCCTTAGCTAATCTAACTGGTGGTGGATTAACGATTTCAATACTCTATCTCTATGTAGTGCACCTACTAAGAAAAAATTAATCAACGGAAAATTTATTTAAAATAATGCATTTATAAATGTATATTACACAGGGTAAAGGATTAAAAACTCTTTCTCTAGCTTGTACAAATTAATGTGAAATAAAATTCAATATGAATCATTAGTCATTATATGATTTAAAGTTGTCATAAAAATATTTATATAATGCATTTTATACATAATGTATCTTTTGATGATAACTGTCGGATTTTGCACTTGTGAGAGAGAAAATTTGTATTCGGTATTGTCATTATTTTTCACAGTATATGAGTTAATTTGCACGGGAATTCCTAAAGTCTTAAGATTTAGGAATCCATTCCACCCTCATCTAATTTTACATAAAAATATGGGTATATATATCAAATAATCAAAAAACTCTTCCCTTACATACAGACACAGCAACACCTTCTCCTCTCTCTCACAAACACACAAAAACAGCTAGCTACTTTCTGTTGTGAGGAAATGGAGGCAATGAAGATGATGTTGGTGGCTGCCGCCGTAGCATTGATGGGTGTGTCGAGAGTGGCCGCCCCCAGCCCTACATCCGACGCCACACCTTTCTTAATTACTACTTGCCTTTGGTGCTGCTCTATTTAATTCAAGATTTAGTCTTTGATGGACTGATTTTATATTAATCAAAAGAGTTTGAGACTCTCTTGATTTGATTGGCTTTCGTTGATTTCTTAAGCAAAGAAGAAAGGAAATTGATTTCTCTTGTTTATTTCCAAGACCTTGAGAATTCCACGTATTTATGCTGTGTATTTTATAAGTTTGTTTTATGTAAATAACAATTCATGATGTGAAATATAATTAATGGAAAAGTTAACTATTTTGATAACTCCGTTAAAAAAGGCTCCAATTATATGACTTATGGAACTAGAAGGACTTAATATTATAAAAAAATAATAGAAGGACCTATTGAAATAAAATATCATAATACAAGGACCTCTAAATGTGTTTTGCCTTGACTAATTTCAAGCATATGGTAGCTCGATCGGTTTTGAGAACATGATTCTTCTACAATATTAAAAATATTTTCTCATGTACCTATAAATTGTAAATCTATACTTACAATTGTACCTTGCAACAATTTTATTAAAAATTAGTTAGTGATCTTTCATATTCAGGCCATGTCCTGATGGTAGGCCAGATGTACGACTGCCTATGGCTAGGGCTGGTTGGAGCCCTTGTTATATTAAAAGAAAATTATCAATCTTGATTTTGTACTCGCTCCATCCCTTATATTTATATACCAATGGATTGGGCACGAATTTTAATAAATTGTAGTTGACTATAGTTTTAGGGCCCATTTGAAGCAACATTAATAACTTTTATCTGCAGTCATCTATGGGTTACCTTTCGCTTCATCCTATCGGCCCACGTGTTTTATCAGGCCCGACATCATTTTGTATGGATGAAGGCAGATGATAATATCGAGCATGAGGTGATATTCAAATCATCTCATGTCTACAGTGCAATACGGAGAAAACGAATCAACTTCGCCCTAAAAAATTCAAACACCCCCAATTATTCCCATTTCCCATAACATTTTTCTTTGCAACTTTTTTTGCGATAACAACCAAGAACGGAGGTTATTCACAGAGCACCTTCTCTTCCCCAAATTCGAGTTGCCCATCAAATTTCGTCAAGATATGCGCCCCTAAAAATCTTGTTGGCCAGGTGCTTGAGTCGCGAGTTCCCATTTGCTTGCGTCGCAAGCTACTCCGATGACCCTCGTCGAGAACTTAAACGACGGGAAGTGTGAAGAAGGCGTGAGATACATAATTTCGTTTCTAGTTGGATGGAGCCCTAATTTGTGAGGTTTTTTTCTTATTCGACTTTTTTGAATTTCGGATGTATTTGGAGGAAACTGCAGTTGACGACGCATTTTCACCGGAGATGGAGCCCTCATCCGCATTTTTATTGAATCTCTGCAAGTTGGAGCAGTCAGTCCCACGTATCTTATCCACAGGAGTGAGAATATTTTCGTCTTTTTTCTTCCTCCAATTTCAGCATTTTTTTTTCTTGATTTTATTTTATTTGTCAATTTGGATTCTGATTATGTTTCAGAAGTGATTTTTCGTTGCCTTTCTATTGGACTATCTCATCCAACCGTGGAGTTGCCTAGTGAAATCTGGTAAACAACACACGGCCATTTGAAGCGATTATTCGCCTCTCTCAAAATAGAAGCGGGTTACCCAAGTACAGGTATGAAAAATCAATTGCCTTCTTCTCACTGATGAAAATGATGTTATACAAATAAAATAGCAATTATGTGAGAAATTATTGGTTTGAATGAATAAATTTATGTGAGTTGAGGCGTAGTGTGTTGTTGTTGGTTTGAATGAATAAATCGATTGTGAGTTGTTGTTAATGTTGTGTTGTTAGTCTAAACCGCTGTGGTGTGTTGTTGTTGGTTTGCTTCACACATTTTTTTTTCCTTTTTCTATGTGTTTGTCAATTGAATTTGTTTTGAGGTTCTAGTGAGTTGAAATTCATGTGAGGTGAAATTTTTGTGAGGTGTTGTTGGTCTGAGTGAAATTTGTAGCTCTTAATTTGGATGGTTTTTATGAATTGGGATAATTTTTGTATAGTTGGAACTATTCGAGGCTTCTATTTCATTTATTTGATTGATTATACAGTTCTTGCACTCTACATCAATCTTTCAAATATTCATTGGATGTGTGGGGAAGCTGCACACACAAGAAGATTGTGGCTGTGTCGGTGGTGATGGCTTTCTGGAATCTAACCTCCATCAAAACTCGAATATTTGCTGATATAGAAACTAATATACAGCAAAGATGTTTGTCTCGTTGAAAGATTTTTCGTAATGATTATCTTGTATGCATTGTGGAAGCATTCTTATGCCTTGTGATATTCAGATATCACAAACAACACGCAATTGTTGCAGACGAGGCGAAGGCAGAAGAAGGAGCCAACGAGGCAAAGCAGCTGCAGAGAAGAAACAGGAGGAAACGCAGGAGGACGCAGAAGGCATTAGTAGCAGTAGAAATCGAATCGAAGAAGAATTAACACAAGGATCTCCTAGAAAATGAGATCGGAATCTCAATTACTGATATTGTAACGGCGTGTTTATATCTAATAAAAGCTAATGCACACGAATTTGTGTGTTGTTCCCTTTCGATGAATTGTTTTAGAAATTATACTGCTGAGGTTAAAGAAATTATCCACACATAAAATGATGTTAGAATCATATTTCTAAAGATTTATTTATCCAACATCCATCACGTCGATTACAAACATGACAAACCATTTTCAAGCTATAGAGTAGCAACACATTCACAGAAGGTATACAAGGATTAGGGGACGAAATGGGTATTTTGGAGATTACAAGAGGTCAAAAATGTAATTTAATTGCTTCATCTAGTTTTGAAAGTTTTCTACCAAATGACAAATTATTTTTGTCTACTCAATCATTTATAGTACCAAACAATAGATGATATAACATTCATCTTCCTTCATCCCATCTCAGCCTTTTATTTTTATCCAATCTTGGCTCATCTCATTTTATCTACTAAACGAGCTAGTGGAGAACGGAACCACATAACAGAAGGGCATATATAGTTAAGTGTAAATATATTGTATCATGTGTAAAGGGAATAAATGTTAATATTGTGTGAGGTCAAACGTAAAATTAGAAAGAGAATATATATGGGAAATATACCAAAATGACAAAATGTGAATCAATTTGTGGAGGGATGCATATTTTCGTTATTGTTTGATTGAGACTGACAAGAAGGCCCCACACAAATTTGACTTGATTAAAACATTATTAGAAACTCTCCTCACTCCTTTAACCGTCGATAGGAGTTTTATCTTTTCAGGTTTGAAATTTCGAGGAAATTCAAGTGTTGAATGCAAGAGGCAAGATCTTAATGTCAGTAATATTGAAACTAGTACATATATTGAAAGGCAATTTATTTTCGTAGACAATCAAGAGGCGGGCTAGTAACATTACGAGCAATTCCATAAGCATTCAAGCATACGGCAATAGGTTTGGTCCCATCGCTTGATTTGATGTTGAGTCCATCAACTACGATGTTTCGACATGGAACGACGTCGCTGCAACGCAAGCTGATCGTCGTAGTCCTCGGGGCCGACGTCCCCGAGAGCCCCTTGTATCTCACATCGCTCACATTCACCGCTGATTCCTGATTAACCAATCAAAAGTATTAAGAATATTAATTAATGTGTTCGCTCAAACGAAGCTTAATTTCAACAACAAATCATTTCTTACTTTATTGGAACATATCTTGTGAGGGCAATAGAATTGGTCGATGACTACAGGATTGTTTACCATTGTGAAGATTATATTTGAGAAGTTGATATTCCTTGCGAAACCAGAGCCTCCCTGAATTAAAACAACACAATTGAAAAGAGCGATCAATGTAATTAAGATTATTCATATTGTAATTCTTTTGGTCTTTTTTAATTATATGATTTGGTGATAGTCTAACTCAATAAGTCGTTAATACATCATTAGAGCCCAATAAATCAGTTTGTAAGAATTTTATTATAAAAGTGATTTTTGGCATCAAAAACTGGCAACCAGAGATGACATGCAACTGACCGATGTTTTGCGTTGTTGGTGCACGATTTAGCCCGATTATATGAGTTTGAGATAATTAATTATAAGTCCAATAAATAATTACACACGTTTTGTTTTATTTTATTTTATTGTGCTGAAACTATCATGAGCCAATTATGAGCTTGAATTCATGTATGTCGTTTCATTAATGCTGCAGCCGCATAGCTCAAATATGCTAATTGTGTTCCTCATGTCATAAATTAATCCTATTTATTGATGTTGAATAATATATTAATGATTTATTGGACTAAAACTATCACAAATTCATATTAAGTTAGGTAGTAATTAAATATTACCTGCCATGTCTTGATCCTGATCCCATTTGTAGTTCTTGTAATATTGCAATTTTTTATGTTTATTGCTTCGACTTTGTCAATTTTACCGCTTTGTCCTAGACTCCCAATACTGCAAATATAGAAATCTATATCATCACGCATAAGCTAAAATAAGAGAAATTGTCACTAACCTTATACCATGTCCAGGGCCACATGCTATATCAGATATATTGACATGTGAAGTGCCTCCTTTAATTGCGATACAATCGTCCCCTAATTTGTATGTTAAAATATAGGTAAGAAATCGAAATATGATGAAAAAGATTATGGTAGAAAAATAATAATAGAAGTTTACCAGTTTCCATTGTACAATTGTGAATGGTAATATTGGTGGAAGATAGTAAGTCAATCCCATCAGTGTTAGGACTATTTGAAGGGGCACTCATGCGAAGCTTAGAAACCGTTGCATTATTACAATCAGATATCGAGAGATGGAATTTTGGGCTATTGACATGTGTGAGTCCCATGATTTGGAAATTATTGCAACCAACAAATAATATTGCCTGAAAAAACATTAATCAGCAGTTATGACCATTTTGAAGGTCTACGCCTTATGATCTAATTAAAATTACACAATCAATGCAAGGGGCTTACAATTGGCCGGGCGTTGTTTTCCTGAAATAAAGACAAGAAAAATATGTTAAATTAAAGACTCACCATCTATTATTTTTTCAAATTTAATTAATACTTGTACTTTATGAGTCGCTTTTTTTATTCTGGTGTTAAAAATGACCCAACATGTAAAGAATGCCAAAAATAGCCCTAACCAGTAACCACTCATCACAGTTTTGAAAATGGGCACATTGGTTTAATTTTGGTAGCATATTTGTTCTCTCATTTTCTTATCTTTTTATGGATCCCTAGCTAAGTAGAAGAGGAGATAAGAAACGAAGAAATGTGCAACTCCCTAGTAGCAAAAGTTCGCCTATTTCATTTTTGAAACTCTCATAAAAAGTTCAGTTTTTTTTCTTTTCTTTTCCATTTTAGAAGTGGGTCCAATTTTGAGACTCGGGTCAAATATCGGACCATAAGGTATAATAATTAATCAAGTATAACCTTATATCTAAAGACAGTTTTTAATCTATAAATTAGAGTTAATTAATTACGTTATTAATAAAAATAATAAAAATAGTGAATTAAAGAGTGACATAGAGATACGAACTTACATCTTTCCACCATGAATTTCCTTGACCATCAATTACGCCTACTTCATTCCCCACAACATTAAGGTGGTTCACGCCTTGAAACTTCAACCATTCACCTCTATTTTTGTTCTTCCATTCTAATTTTGGTGGAGCAACAATGGTTCCTAATATCTGTCACAACACACATCTTTGCTCAAATTTTGTACTCCACCGTCTCATTTCAATTGGCCATTTCCGAAAATGGCAAACAATTAACACACAAAAAAGTGGAACTATATTAATTATTTACTAAAAACAAGCATTTTCTTAATCCACGTGCAAAAAAGAAAGAGGTAAATTGAAATGGGACAAATGGGGTAGCTTTTATTATTCAAAAACATATATTAAGCGACAATGTGCTAAATAACTAGATTAATTTAATTTATTTTCTAACTTAATAATATTTGGATATTTCAAAATATTTGTTTGCTTTCATAGACACAAGTCAATCAATAGTAAATGTTCTTGTAATTTGATATCACCACATTTTTATGGCTTCCATGATTCCATCATTTAGAAATCAAGAGGTCAATAACTAGATAAAAATATGTATGCATCCGAGTGTACAATGCATCGATCCTAGTTAAATTCAATTTGGATCTATTATTTCCAATTAATATTTATCAAACATACTAATGATTTAATTAATTTGACTGCATCGAAATGGTGAGAATGAATAAAAAGAGTAACCGAATATTTTGATTACCTCAAATATAATGGTGCGGCATTTGCATGGGCCTCCAAACTCTATGGGGGAAATTAAAAATGTCTTCCCAAATGGTACGCTTATTTTAACACTGTCATTGTTCACTGTATTCCGGCAAGCAGCTGCCCACGCCAAATTAAAAGCCTGCATTTATTTCTTTTATTAATTTCACTAATATTTATATGCACATTTGGAATTATCTGCAACTGCTTTTACATGGACGAGCTTCAAGAGAAGTTTGACATAAGTCGATAGAATTTTAACATGTCATCTTTTTATTTTGTAATTATACACTTTACAATTATAGGTCATCCGTAGGGATTCTAGAGAAAATGTTCAAATAACAACCCTTCTTAAGGTGAGAATTATTGTCAGTTGTTGGATAGCAAATTAGAGAGGACAATTTTTTCAGTGCAGTTCATTTTCACTGCTAATGCAATTACAATTTACATTAAATGCAAGTGTTCTCATATTCTCATGCTAATAAGATTTTCGTTATAACCACTCCTCATCATGTGGTATTAGTAATTTATTAATTGTTAATTGTTAATTTATAGTTTTGGTTTTCAAATCCATATCCTTCAATATGGATGGAATTAAACTAGTTATTACTTATTTTATTGAAATTAATTTGGCTAATTACACAACACTAATTATATGCTTCATATGAAGGATGCACATGCCTTGCGAAATAAATCATGGATTGATTTAGGGTAGTCGAAGATAAACCTATAAGATGAGTTAATTACCAGTTATATAAATTAATATGATCATCCAAATATGAATATATATACTTCGTTAATGACAAAATCAAAATGCTTGATTCCAATACTAATTGGTTTTCATCAACTAAAAATTTAACATCAAGAAAGTTTTTATCATGCATGTACTGGTCTTTGTAAAACAAGTTAAGATAAAATAGAGAATAAGAGAAAATGCTGAAAATAACTAACACCTAAGAGTACCTTTTGCTATTAAGAAAAGCTTCTTTTTAAGTATCATTTTATTTTATATATATCTGTTGCTTTTAATTATAAATAGAATTAAGAAGAATATGTGAGCTAGTTATATACCTACAAACATTTATTTTCTAATTTATCGAAAGTTCTATCATATGATATTTTTCCATTAGAATTGAGATTCTATTAATTCCGTAATCTACGTACGTATCTTCAACTTTAATTTGGATTTTGAGACAAAAAAAGGTCTTTCTGATATCTTATATTTGACCTATATATTATCAATGTTGTATTCTATGCATGTATCTCATTAAGTTGTCTAATGCAGACTACCTAAAAAAGACAATTTTGTGTTTTGCAAATAGTTAGTATGCTTGTCTAGTCGACGTAGGGAAATAACAATGCAATTATAATAAGAAAAGTAAGAATTGAAATCCTAGCATGAAGAAAGGTTGGTGGAAATTACTTTAGAATCATCTGTTGTTCCATCTCCCACTGCTCCAAATCTTGAAACATCAAATGTTGTGCTTTTAGCACTAGACAAATTCACTCCATATACATTTACATCTTCACCTTTGATAATGCTTAATTCAATAATTGCCCACAATAAAATTAGAAAGTAGGCCAAAAATTCCTGCAAAATAAATAATATTGCAACAAAAAAATAAGATACATAGTCGGCACGCTAGTTAAGGTGACATGGAACAACAAAATAGATCAAAGAAATTTTAATTATTTTACATGAACAAGTGAAATAATAATATTTATTATTATTTCATCGACAAATTATAATTAACACACTCATACACATAAAAAAATTACTATTCCCGATCAATAACTATAGTCTATAGGAAAGATGCAAAAGACACACTAATTGCTTTTTACCATCTTAGGATGTGTGAATGTGTGGAGGTAAACTGAATTAATGATTCAAAACTCAATATATAGATTATTTACATTTGCTTACCATTCTTGGGTGTGCGACTGTGGACTGTGGATGTAATATAATATGTCAAGGATCCAAGACCAAAAACATATATATAGATTACGATGACCCATTATAGGTCAATATAAATTAAAGATATTGTAATTTCATTAAATTAAATATGGGGCATTTACATAATCGTGAAATGATACAAGAGAAATGAAGACCAAATTCCTTAAAATAGCTGTGGTTTTAGAAGTTGTGTAAGACAGTTTTGATGTAATATTTTTACTGTTCAAATATTTGTATTCAAGTATTTATTAATTATAAAATTATACTCCCTCCGTCTCATTCATAATTGGCCGCGGGTTATGAATTTCATTTCTTTTATATGGGTCGTCTGACTGCTTAATACTTCATACAGAGCATTTTATAATACCATACAATTAATAATTATTATCTTAAAGAAAATACTCAATTCTATATAAAAGCATTGCGAAAACGAAAACGAAACAGAAAAAGGAAATTAAATGAAAGGTGTTCCAAGAAAATCGATTCCCACGATAGGTGTTGGTTGGAAAAAGTTCAAAAAAATAATTGTTTGCAAATATATTTTAAAAGATACTTTAAATTTTAAAGTACAATAACTTTTTAATTTAAAATTTATTTTTAACATATTGTATATCAAATTAAAGCTCTTTTCATAATTATTAGTAGATATGCATATTAAATATGTTATCATTAATTAATTTATATAATTTTTTGAAATAAAGAGAAAGAGAGAAAAATAAACAAACAAATACATATTATCTCTCCATGACACGCAAAAAATTTGGAGAAAAAACAACTTATATTCATGATATAAATATTGACCTCAATTGTTGCTATAATTACAAAATTGCCACTATCAAATTGATTTGAAATCAATTTGAAATCTTAAACTCCCTTATTAATTACGTATACCTTACCAAAATGGTCATACCTTATACCTTACCTTTATTTTCGATATATAAAATTTTATATCGTTACCTTACCATACTTTTCGGTATATACCTTAGTTCGGTATACCTTACTTTTAGTATGGAATTTATACATACTGTAATGACCCGCCCTTTTTGCACCGGATATTTTTCTGTTTCCTTTTTCTCCTGTTTTCTCACCGAATATTCATTTATATTTATTGGAATTTTCGGTGAAGTTAATTTGGAAAAGAATGGAGCTCGTTTTGACCTAAAAGTTGATGTTCTAAGTCTCCATTCGATCTCCGTTTGAGACTTTTTCTTAAATTAAATCACAACCCGATTTTCGATTCACCTGATTCTTTCGCTAGGTAATCCTATAAATCGCTTTTGATTACTCAGTAAGTTTTTGCAAGAAAATGATCTCGTTTGAGCAATTAATTTTTTATGCCAAGTTGATAATTTAGGGTTCCATTGTTAGTTTCTTCATCCGGATTCATTTAATCCTGAAATCTCTCCAGGTTTGTTTCAAAATATTCGTTTAACTATCCGGTGAGTTTTGGCAGAGGTTGGGCTTCGTTTGGACCTAAAATGGATTTTAAGGCATCCGTGGTTTATCTTTTTCGCATGCATAATTTTTACCCGGTTTCCAAAAGTTGCACCGCAAGCTTCCTTGTGTCGGGTTTTCAAAATGGAGCTTGACGTCTCTTGAATTTTTGAAAATGGATTTCAAACGGAAAAACCCCGT
>JAYJMF010000044.1:3193622-3207669 GCA_036873715.1 Salvia sclarea | reverse complement strand
ATAAGGAAAGTGGAACACTCTTTGTGGACACCCAAAATGGCAAAAGTGGAACACTCTTCGTGGACGGAGGGAGTAACTCACAACTCACCTTATTTCCAACTTCATTTCTCAACTCACCACTCTCTCATTCAATCCAACTACGGCGAAATGGATACCAATGACGCTCATGGAGTGTACAAGCCTTACTTTTCCCCGGAGTTACTTGGAAAAAAATTCACCGAGGCCGCGCAGTCGGTGCCCTCGACAACGGCGAAGAAGGTCAAATGCAAAACCCAAAACATGAGTGGCAGTCGCGGTGGTGGCGCAGGCGGCACTTGGCGGCGGGCTACACCGAGGCCGAGATCGAAGCCTTGGCTCGGTGTTGGGTCGACATTAGCCTCGCTAGCGTCGTCGGCAACGCCCAAATGAAGGGCTCTTATTGGGGCCGCATTTTGGAAGCCTACGAGGCAAACCAGCCGGAAAGGACGCCGACGAGGAATGCTCAAAAGCTCTGCACTCATTGGGATCGAGTTAAAAATTCGTTGGCGGAATTCCAACAATTTTACAAGGAGTGTGAGATGCATTGCCGGAGCGGCTAGAGCGAGGTCGACCTGTTAACTCGAGCTCTCAATGATTAGCAAACCATGAAAGAAAGCACTTGGAGACGTGGCGGATAGTGAAGGATACTCCAAAGTTCGCCTCAGTCTTCTCCGCTAAGTTCAAAATCAAAAAAGCGACGAAGAGAACGAAGACGAGGGAAGATGGGGGTAACACTAGGGATGGCAATCGACTGCGGGTACCCGAAATCCGTGGGTATTCGCCCGATTATTCGCGGGTTTGGTAGGTGTTTCGTACCCGCGGGTATGTTCGTGGTTCAAAATTAGTACCCGTTTAGTTCGTGGGTACGGAAATGGTTTGGCACTACCCGTACCCGCGAAAACCGTGTACCCGCGAAACTCCACCCGCGAAAATACCCGCGAAACCCTGCCCACAAACCCGCGAAACCCTACCCATTTGATAATATATTTTAATAATTAATATTAATATTCTATATTCTAATTTCTACATTACAAAATTAAAAAATATAAAGTAAATAGAAACCCTAGTTTTGACAGCCATTTCTCACGCCTCTCACCCTCATAAGTCAGACCTCATTCCCTCTCCCTCTGGAATTTCTGAGGCGGCGCCTCCCTCTCCCTCGCCCTCACGCCTCCACCACCACCGCGACCCCAGCCTGCTGCCCCGCCGCGACGCAGCGCCGCCCTCTCTCTCTCCCTCACGCCACCGGCCACCACCACCACCGCGACGCCGAGTCCGCCGCCCAGCAGCTCGCCCCTCCGGTTTATTTCGCCCAACAGCTCGTCCCTCACGAGGCGCCGCCCTCTGACCCTCTCCCTCTCCCTCACGCCACCACCACCACGGCGACACCTAGTCCGCGGGTGGAAGATATCAATATTTCGCGGGTAGTCCGCAGGTGGCGGGTTCGCGGGTATCCGCGGGTCGCGGGTGTGGTGGAGATTCTCTACCCGTCGCAGGTCGCGGGCGGGGGCGCGGGCGGCGAACATTTTCGCGGGAACGGAAATGGTTTGACCCTATCCGTGCCCGCCACGCCCGATTGCCATCCCTAGGTTATACCACTTTGGCCTCGGAGAGTGCTCCAAGCACGGGCACGCCGTCGTCGACCCCTGATTCCTCTAGTCGGGCCGAGAGGCCTATGGGTAGAGATGCTGCGAAGGGGAAAAGGAAGGTTGGCTCGTCATCCACCGGCTCGGAAATGTCCGCATCGCAACTCGAAGCAACCGAACTCCACGCTTCAAAAATCGATAAGGCCACTGCCACGATGCAAGCCGCCGTAGACTCGTATAATATGATAAACAACTATAACATCATCACGAAAGACACCTCCAACATGGGACCGGAAGAGAAGGTGTTGGTGGCGATGCTCAAGGCGAAGCATGGTTGAAATTTTTAGGGTAGTGTTTTGTTTATTTTAATTCTAGTGTAATATTTTTTTTTAATGTTAGTGTAATGTTTTTAAATTTTATGAAATAAAATTACTTTATTTATAAAAATTTATGAATTTAAACATAAAAATATAAAAAAATATACAATATGAGAGCTTCAAGTACTCAAGCTTGTTGCTACAGACCTAAAATGACAGAGAACTCGAGAGTTTTAAAATTGTCCAGAAAACTCCATCTCGAACTTGTTTCTGCTCGCAGTCCTACTACCTTTTAACTATGAAAACACAACCCCCTCCTATAATCCGCTTTAGTTTTTCGCATGAATTAAAAATAGCATATGGAAAGCAAGTACACTTCTTAGACTAATTTAATGTTCCGTCATTATAATTTAAAACGTTTTAAATTATCAAACTCCTAAAAATAATAAAATACAACATAAAAACAAAATACATTTAAAAAGAAAATGATAAATGAACTGTAATTACACATAAAAAAATATTCGGATAATATAAACTGGACCACATCTATATAATTATTCCAACAACTATTAACTAATATGAGAATATATATACGCGTGAATAATATTCATGTGTTTATTTTAAAAATGATAATAACCCTAAATGAAATCTTTTTGTATCAAAATATTTAATTAGTTAATATGAAGCTTCATCACTACTACGTGGCGTGGGGTAAAGTAACCTCATTCTTGCTCCTACAGATAGCCCCCCCGCCCCCATTTCCCATATTAATACCCTCCACACCTATTTCATTTTGAGCTAAATTCATTTTCCCGATTAAAATTATTCCGAAAAGAAAAACAAAAAAATCTGCTTCATTTCTCTCTGCAAACGACGCAGTTTTCCGTATTAATTCGCAGCCGCAGATTTATCGATTTTGTTATGCTGTGGCCGTTGACGGCGAAGCGAATGGGTGAGGCAGTGATTAAGAGCGGCGCGATTGTGGAGAAAGGCCACGTGTACGAAGACGAGACGCATCTGACTGTGCTGAAAACGTCTCTGTTTTTCGCCGGCGACGGATTCACTGTTTACGACTGCAAAGGCGAGCTCGTATTCCGAGTCGACTCTTACGGCCCCGATGCCGGCGATACCGGTGAAGTCGTTCTCATGGATCCTTCTGGAAGATGCATCCTCACCGTCCGTCGCAAGGTATGCATCTCAGATCCTCGCTTTGCTCTCAATATTTCGTAGCGATTAATTAATTAATTGTCTTCTCTGCTCACTGTACCGTTACAACCGAGTCGACTCGGTTAGACTGGAATATTTGATTAATAGTAATAAATTTTTTTTTCTTGAGATTGGTCTTACCGTTTCTTCCGCACATATGCACGATTGCACGTGTCCGTTTGCAAAATGGTTACGTGATAGGGTCTCGGAGTGTGTGAAAATGAGTGATTTTATTTACCAAATTCCGATATTTTCGATGACTGATATGTAATTTGTATTGAATCAGAGGCCGAGCCTGCACCAGCGGTGGGAGGGGTTCGTCGGCGAGGGATCGGAGGGGAAGAAGGCGCTTTTCAGCGTGCGGAGATCGTCGATAATCGGACGGTCGAGCATGACGGTGGAGGTGTACACCAACCCCGGCGAGGAGTACCAGATCGAAGGCTCCTTCGGCTGCCGGAACTGCAACATTCTCAACTCCGATAAGGAGATCGTGGCGGAGGTCCGCCGCAAGGTGGACGCCACCACCAACGTCGTGCTGGGGAAGGACGTCTTCGTGCTCTCGCTCAAGCCGGGATTCGACGGCGCCTTCGCCATGGGGCTTGTGCTCGTACTCGATCAGATATACGGCGCCGACGGTGACGACGACGCCGCCGCACCTCCCAACGGGAACAAGGTCGGTGTGGACCCCACACCGACCACTGATGATTCGAATCTCTCTCCATAAGTATGGAATATTACAATTGCAATTTGCCCCCACATGTTCTACTGGACATGCAACAAAGCCTCCCCTTAAATCAATTTCATGTATACACTTTTTTAGGCTATTGTTTCTTAATTGTAGGTTCTGCAACAAATTTGCGCTTTGCTTTTTGTTTCATCTTTGTCTCATGTAATCTCAATGTCACATCTTCGTATCAATGGGGACTTTGTTGGTATATACATATATATTTCCCTTTTAAGCTAAGTAGGTCTTTCTTTTAGATCATCTTCTCATCTATTTGGTTTTCAGAAACTACATATATATGCATTAGCAATACTCTACATAATTCAGACCTAAATTTTTCATACATACTCACTCAAACACTCTTTGTGGACGACACGGATTTTAATAAAAAATAAGAGAAATTGTGTGAGTGGAGTATTGACCCCACCATGTGTGAGGAGTATTTGCCAAAAGAAGAAAGTGGAACACTCTTTGTGGACACCCTAAATGACAAAAGTGAAACACTCTTCTTGGATGGAGGGAGCATATGCTAGATGATTAGATCTAAAATATTGGAACACGAAAGCTTATGAGGACGCTTTAATGTAAAAATACGTATGGCATTACTTAATTGGAAATTCTAATTCATCGAAGGTAACCCCAAATTTATTAATTAAGTATGACTCGCTTTTTAATTAATTATATACTCCCTCCCTTCCTGAAAAATGTGCAGGTTTTTCCTTTTTTGTCCGTCCCTGAAAAATATGCAGACCCATTTTTGATAAAAAAAAGTTTCAATTTCTATCATAATTATTTCAACTTTATTACCAAAAAATAAAATATGGCCCACCACTCACATCACTTTATCACTATTTTGCATTATTGTATACTTAAAAAGTGGGACTCTTTTTCCACTCATATTACTTTATCACTATTTTGCATCACTTTATCACTTAAAAGTGGGACCCTTTATCCACTCACACCACTTTATCACTATTTTGCATTAAAACCTGTGTCACTCCCTCTCTTGCACACTTTTGAGGGACGAAGAGGGTATTTTTTTTTGTTGGTTAGAAAAGAAAATATGTATTAACTAAACAGAGGCATAAGGAATGCCAAGAGAGAAGAAAGGAAGAAATCGTTCAAATACAGAGAGCAACAAGCAGGGGCGGTTTTGGCCCTGCGCGAGGTGCGCGACCGCGCAGGGCCCCCGATTTTCGAGGGCCCCGGAATATATTTAAGTCCATATAAATGTATGTATATATTTTATACCATATTATAGCTATACAAGACTTGTAGTTTAGGTGGTTATGTGTGGTGTTCAAATGCTTTGCAACGCCAACGTGGGTTCGAACCCCCTTGGCCATGAATTTTAGATTTTTTTTAAAACATAAAACAATAGCCACCTTAACGAAATTATGGGCTATCTTATAGGTCTAAGAGAAATTCTAAAGCTTGATTAACGGCCCAAACTAGTGATTTATGGAATATTATAAAAAAATTCCATCATGCCAAGATCTTTTTTTCTTCTTCTCGCATTCTTCTATTCAATCTATATGAAAGTGTCAATTTTATTCTTCTTAGTTAATTATCCATCATCTACCGATTTTTCGAATTCAAATCTTAACCGACGATGTCATATTTACAAACAACTATATCTTGCAAAAAATTAGATAAACTTTCTTTGATGGCTTGAATGTGATATTTTGGAAGAAATTGATGAAGAAAGCACTATTTATGATTTTGTTTCAAATGATACAAGGAGAGCTAAACTTTTTAAATTAAATATTAGTTTTTTTCTTTTATCATTTAATTAATAAAATAAATATATTTTATTTATTTATAATTTAAAAAAATTATTTTTAAGGACCTAATTTTTCAATTTGCTCGGAGCCTATTTTAAGTTTGCCACGCCACTGGTTCTCTGCATTACGAAACAAAACACAGAACAATTTTGAAAAGTAATTATAAAAACACAACAACTTAGTTAATTGCCTCGTTTATTCTGAGATTTTTTGTAGATCATGTAGTTACAAGATTTTTTGAGGTGTCAATTAATTGATGTGTGTGGATGTGATTATAAGGCGATATATATATATTAATTTGGAATATGTAAAAGGTGTTGGTTATGAAGGTTTTGTGGTGCTTAAAAATGTAGTCTCTTTCGGTGAGATAGTCGGCAATAAAATTTGGCCCACATTATGACTTGGTAAAGAGTGAGATAGGCCGATTGAGATACTTTTGGATTCGAACCAACCTTAGAATATAGATATTGCATTATTTTGCATGTAACAAGCAACACGGACGTGCCGCGCTTTTCTTCACACCTTCATTTTCACTTCAATTATACTATATTAATTAATTTGTATCTCTTATATACTAGATAGAGATATTCAATTAATCTCCACCATTCTCCATTCTTATTGTATTTTTGAGAAAAATATCATAAAATCATGTCTATTTGATTACCATAAAACTCTTGCAGTACCAATTGTTGAAGCCACTCATTCTATCCCACATCGAATTGGTAAAGGTTCATGACTCTATATATAAAGTGAAGTACCCTCCTCCCTTATGAGGCCTTTTAAGGGGGTGAATGACCCAATTCTAATATGGTATCAGAGCAGGTCAAATGGTATTCGATGTGGATTTTATATATTCACGTGTGGATCATCTGACGAATATTCGGTCCACACGTGCGGGGGTGTGTTGAAGCCATCCATTATATCCCACATCGAATTGGTAAAGGTTACTGACTCTATATATAAAGTGAAGTACCCTCCTCTCTTATGAGGCCTTTTAAGGAAGTGAAGGGCCCAATTCTAATACCAATATGTTGTGTGAATAAAACAAAATATTAGATAAAATATGATATTTCTTTTTTATAATGAAAAAACAGTCAAAAAGGGGTCATAACATGCAAATTGATTCGTTATTCTGGACTGGACGTACATAATGTTTTATATTATACGCATGCATGGCCGTCAATTTGGACTATGATCCACAAAAAAGATGCATCTACGGGAAAACCGTTAGCTAATACACACACATTTATATATATTTACATAAGCACCACGACAGAGTGATGGCATCAAATATCATATGCACAATATTGTTTCCAATTAATTTGCACATCATTATTCTATATAAAAATATTTTCAAAGAATAGCGAATGATTATTATGTCATATATAAATGATTAAATGATACAATACCATGGTAAAATACGCGTTATCCATATTTATGAACTTACGAGTACATACATAATAATTTATTAAAATGATTTTTAGCAAATAATTGTTGGAATTTTGGAATATATAGCTAAGGAAATTCATTTTTATTTATGGTATTTTCACAATGAATTTATGAAAATTATTTGTAGATTTGGAATCTACATTTTGTGTAGGATAATTTAGTGTATTTGATTGCCAAAATCCATGTTGGGATGAAAGAGCAATTAATATACAAAGAATTGACTACAAAATGGAAAAACAATGAAAGGGAATGGTTGCCATCCCACATTGGAAAAACAAAGGAGTAGAGAGCTATATATAAACCAAATGACTCTTTTAACGAGTTATCAAGTGTGGTATACCTATGGTGCATCCTATGTTTCACCTTAGTGGATTTTTGTGTTGACTTTTATGGTTAACCCAAAACCACTACGAGGATGGTGCCATCCGAGCACGTGCATGTCGTAACGGGCGCTTCGTAGGCGCACTTCGCATCCTCGCGAGGAGGCATTGAGGAGCCTTTATTGTTTTGCGATAAGGTGGACGAGAGACACAGTCGGATTGGACGCACACGGACCATGAGCCGCGACGCCTCGCGTACGAACCAACGCCTTGGTTCGGGTCCGGTGACATGGCAGCGAATGGATAAGGTGACACACAACACACAGCAGGCGATGATGTGGCGGATAAAGGCGCCGCGTGGCGGATGGGGTTGGAGGCGGTTTTAACCACCGGGTCAGGACGGTCGGTTCGGTCAGCGCGAACCGATGCACTGGTTCGGGTCAATGGGTCAGTCGGATTGGACGCACACGGACCATGAGCCGCGACGCCTCGCGCACGAACCAACGTCTTGGTTCGGGTCTTGTGACATGGCAGCGAATGGATAAGGTGACACAAAACAGGCGATGATGGGGCGGATAAAGGCGCCACGTGGCGGATGGGGGGGGGGGGGTTGGAGGCGATTTTAACCACCGGGTCAGGACGGTCGGTTCGGTTCTGCTCAGCGCGAACTGACGCACCGGTTCGGGGTAGCCCTTGGGCCTGAACCAAAGTGTTGGTTCATGGCTCTCCAGGTTGCAGGTCGCACCCGTTCCCCTGCAGCCTATATAAAGGCCTCTCCTCCAGATGGTTCAAACACACAATTTGAACTCATTCGGATTCAAATCAATTCATTCACAAACATTCGATCTATGTGTTAATGTAGAATCGAGCCTCTTATCCTTTTCATACCTTCATCCCAGTCGAGTCTAGGAAGTTATACTCAAGCCCGAGTATCTAGTTGTTCGCCGTGATTACGACACACAGTGCAGTGTCTCGTAATCGTTAAATCGTTGTATCTAGGAGACGATTGCTATAGACCGTTTGCACAAGTATGGAGCAATCTCGTCTTGCGGAAAGAGAATCTTTCTCGCTTCGACTTTTATCATAGTCTGCATTTTTTACTTCTCGTATATTCATCCATTTCCACACAAACCTATATCTCGTCTTGCGAAAAGAGAATCTTTTCTCGCATCGACTTTTATCATAGTCTGCATTTTTTACTTCTCGTATATTCATCCATTTCCACACAGACCTATCTACAATAATTTCTCGAAGAAGAACATTGTTATTATTAACAAAATGCTATGAATTGTATGCATCCCACATCACAATTAAACGAATATGATCGAAGACTGTTCTAACCTCTTCCACTAAAGAAAATAAAAGTTATATTGTCGGTATATCTTTCCAAGGCTTATATCATAATTTTTTTGTTATATTAATTTTAAAAAATTAATTCCAAGTAGCGGGTCGACACACAGAGATGCTACATTGACTTTGTGTTTGCAACGGTATTAACTACCATTAGCTGGAGATTGCCGGTTTGCCGTTGGGATTGTTAGAATTAGATTGGTGGGGCTTCGAATCTTTTTACAAGTCTTTGATTAGGACTTACTAATCTTTAGTTTTTTATGTTTTTGACGCGACGTTAATAATAATCATTTCTGCTAACTTTTTTGAAGTTATTCCGTCAAGAGATGAAAATAAGAGTTACTCTACCTAATATATTGTTTGCAACAATACAGTTGAGTGATAATTCTCTCTCAGCCTTCGGCTACCCAAAAAAATCAAAAAAAGAATTCAAATAAAAAATCAAGCCGAACTAAAATATAAATTCAATTTGGTTATTTTTATGTTTATTTGGGTTTTGATTTTAAATTTTAAAACTTTTGAGTTTTGGTTCGATGTCTATTCTAGATGAAGAAGCCGATGAATCGAAGTATATATAACCTTCTAATTATATACTCCTACACCATTGTCCACTTATAAAAACATCATAAACCATTTTACCAAAACCATATAATCCATAAAGTTGCATACAATTTGTAAACGGATGAAGTATTATTTATTTATATTTTATAGCTTACAACATGCATTATTTATAACATATGTTAGATATGCTTATTTAGAAACTAGATCAATTAATTGATATAAAAAAGTCGATAATCGATTTTACGCCGAATAGAATCGAAAAAATTGGTTACATATTTAGAATATATGGTTCGATTTCTTATAGTACAAATTTAGTTAATTTGATTTTTTTTTAATTCGATTTGGTTCGACAACAGCATAATGCTCACCATACACATATCATAACAATGATAAAATCTTGATTGTCTAAGTTACTTGTAGCATGTAATAATATCTACCACTCATTGATAGACACACATTTATGTGGTATTAAACAATAATAATAAGCTAATAAGAATAACATATTACTGAAATGCAGCGTCGATCTATAAGTTTCATACCCAACCCCTTTCTTATATATTTTTAAAAAAAAATAAGTTTCAATACATCTGCCAATAAAAGTATAGTTTATAAGATGAAAACTTATTTTTTAGAATAATGAAAAGTTGGATTTAAAATTAAGATGGGTTGATATATAGTATAAAGTTAATGAATGCGTGTGTCGGGTGATGAAGAAAATTCCAAATCCAAAGAGTTCCCTCCAAATACAAGGACTTCAAAAGTCATAACCACCGCCTTCTGACTCAACTGCCAAAATATCAAATTTATTAGGTCAAAAAGTTCTTCACTTTTCCACCTCTAATTAAATCCATGTGTCCAAACAAAACAAGTGCTCTTTTCCCCCCCCAATTCCTTAACATTAGGCTTTTTAAATTCAATTCCAAATAATAAACAGTTACTACTTTCTTGCAACTCTGCACGTTAAATGTCATTTTCTCTCAATGAATTCATATATAGTTGAAAATAAAGCAAAAAAGACCCAAGACGTGGAAAACTTTTCCAATAATATATGTATGTACCGGAAGAATAGGACCATCAAAATTGTAAAATATTACTATAAACCCTCATCATAATCTTGTTCATTTCTCGACATGATTTCGGCATAAAATATTAGCACAAGATATTCCTTCCTCAAAAGATTATTCAGTCCCATTCTCAAGTAATTAGCCTTCTCCTTAGGTACATTCCTAGAATTAAAAAACCAAATATTGTCTTAATATTTATTGGGAAAAGAAGTAGTTAATTAAGATGAATTTTGTCCTCACTAGGAAATAAAATCTTTTGAATTTGTGTCACCTTTCTTTTGTACAACCAAGAGCCATATGTTTCCATATTTGGAAACAGCATATGGACTTTTGGACTAGGCTATTTTGGTGATATTCCATCCATCAATTAGCTACCTAGATAGCCATAATAGTACTGTTTCTGATGGAATGAGTCGATCTCATTGATTTCAGGTGAAGATTTGGACCCATTTAATTTTGAATGTTATCCTTTCTTTTCTTCTCATCTCTTCTCTTCTAGTTGTCTTCTTCTCATTTCTTTTCTTGCAATTTTGAACTTCATTTTGTAATGTTTAGGGTTAATTGCAAATGAAATTGTCACCTATAACAAAAATTGTAATTACACACCAATTTTAATGTGTTATGAGAAAAAAAAATCACAAACAATGGAATCATTGTAATTGGGATCACATCCAATTTATCCCGGGATCGAAATTGTGACTTTTGAAAAAATAATTAAAAAATCAAGATTAGTCAACTAATTAATGAAAATGTCCAATAACTTTTAAATGGGCACTACTAGTCACAGTTTTGATCGTAGTTACAATGTCACTCACAATTCGATTGCCGAAAAAAAAAACGCTGTAA
The DNA here is from genome assembly GCA_036873715.1 of Salvia sclarea. Lineage (NCBI taxonomy): Eukaryota > Viridiplantae > Streptophyta > Magnoliopsida > Lamiales > Lamiaceae > Salvia > Salvia sclarea. The sequence continues at coordinate 3,196,444 of JAYJMF010000044.1, read as the reverse complement.
TTACAAATTGGGTTGTAGATGATTATTTTATTTGCTGTTAACCCTTTTATTTATTCATTATATAACATGACATGTTTTCTTTTTCTTAGAAATAACATGACATGTTTTCTAATGCATATGATCAAGTGTACTTGCATTTATACCCGATTCATGTGAATTGAATGTAGCATCCCGTATTTTAAATAGGTAGCTAGAACAATGCTCTATTTTGTTATTTTATTTTTATTTTTAGAAAGAATTTGAGCGCACTACATATAGTGACTACGAATGTTATGATATATAGTTTTAAGTTTTAACCAACAATATATGTAATTTGAGTATTACTTCAATGAATTCCTAATTTTATTGTCTTAATTTGTACTCTACTAGCTTGCATGTATTCTTTTTCCTTTTAAATTTGTGTTACCGCCACAATCAATGAAGTTTCTTGATTACTGAACGAAAACATTTCAAACTTATCGTTAGATAGAGCATATCGAGACAGTCATCATTGAAAATGATTTTGAATTTTGAAAATTGCTTGTCTGTCTCTCGAAAGTTTAAAATTCAATATGATCATTTTGTTGCGAATTTGAGCTAACCTCACGATTAAAGAGTTCAGTTTCATTTTTTATTCAACCACAAAATTCATCATGTGAGGAGAACCAACATTACAAAAAATAATTTATCAATCAAATCACTCACTTATATATCGAACTATATCATAATTATGTAACCCACCTACCATTTTAACTTATTCCGAAACAAATATAACGAATATACCTTCCTTAGTTACCTAGAATCGAAAATATTGAACAATAGGGTATTGCTTACTTTATATCTTTTTGTGTAGTATATTATGAGTGATGTACATTTTTCAAAATTAATTAATTAATGATAGTAGCAAATTAACATTTCAAATGTAATAAACAGAGAAATTGATATTAATTCTTAGGGGTGCCTCGAATGGCGGAAACTAGTTTCTAGTTTCTTATATACCACATTATTTTGGGAACTCATCTATTTTTGTCCTCCAATAATGAAACTGGTTTCTCATTCGAGGATCTCATTATAATACAAAAAGAAAGCACTATGATAGAAAAAAAGAAAAAGGAAAAATACAAAAATAATGTGGGTCCCATAAGAAATTAGTTTCTAAAACCTCCAATGATGATTTCTATTTTTTGGAAACTAAAAATTAACACCATTGGAGACATCCTTAGAAATGAAGTGCCAAATATAAAACAAAATGTCGAAAATGTGAATGGGAGAAAAATAAGTGATATATTGAGTCAGCCAATTAATGAGGAAAAGTGAACCCTACAAACCATTTTCCCTACCCATTTTTTTGAGGTGAAGATCCTAAAAGAGAATCTAAAAACCTAGGGCGACAAGGGAAACAACTGAAGTTACCATTATACCCCCAACCTCCATAAAATTACTTAAACTACATTTCAACTTTGTTCTATCTCTTTCGACTTTCGGGTGCCGGATCTAGCAAATACGATTATTGATTTAAACTACGTGCAAATATGGTGATTGATTCTTAATATATATATATATATATAGAATCAGGGGAGGGATAAAATACATCCCCTATTTAAAATAGAAACTAAGAACCAATCTCATCCATTAATTTTAAAGATTGGGTGGTCTAGATTTGATAAGATTTTATTTTCAAAATACATTTATTATTTCGAAATTACTATATTTGCAAATGTGTAGAGTGATATTTGCAACGAGAATGTAGTAGTATATGTTATTTGCAAATATGTATAATGATATTTGCAAATATGTACACTGTAATTTGCAATTGGTTCGTAGTTCTTATTTTAAAGAGGGTTTTATTTTAGCCCACCCCTATATATATATAAGTTATGTCTTATTGGTTTCACATGAGTATTAATTACGTTTAGATCATCTTTTTATTTTTTATTTTTCGATTCTACTACCTACATAAGAATTATGAAAAGTGATGAATTCGCTGTGAAAGTTGATGCATTACAAAAATGAAATTTCGCTCTTCATAAGATTTGAAACCAAGTGATGAGTTTATCCATAAAAGTGATGCATTCATCGTAAACCTTAACGACCCAAATAACAAAAAATGCATGGTTCTCACGTTCTTACTTTAAATAAAGTTCTCATTCTTGAACCTTCTATAACGACATGTTGAATTCGCTGTGAAACGTTATAAATACAAAATGGGATCTTCACTCTTCATGGGATACAAATCCATGTGTATGATTTCGCTCAATAAGATGTTGAATGCATACAATCTAATGACTGAAAATAGCTCATAATTTATAATTTACAATGTTATTTCATATCAAACTATTCCTAGAGAAAGATCTTTTCAGTTTTCTTTTAGTTATAACTCACACACACATACATATGCATTTGAGATGATTTGAATTCCCGACTTATTAGTTGAAGGAGAAGCGCCTCAAGAGCGTCTTAATTAGGCTTCTCTAATTAAGACATATCGATCCTTCTTCACAGCTAATATATACATGCGATGTGTATTGTCAATGGTTGGTTATAAAATATACTAATTAATATAATTGCTGGACATATCCATATGAAGGACATATCCTCATAAAATGAAGAAAATGAAAGATAACTCAAGTACATCTGCAATTTAGAGCTTTCTCTATCCCTTATTTAACTTCTCGTTATTTTTTCGGCATGAATTTTATTGAATAGTAAGTGTGTAGTTGGTTAAAACAGTGGGGACCAATTTATTAATAAAGTAATGTAGGTAAAAATATACTCCCTCCGTCCACCAAGAGTATACCACTTTGGTGGACGGCACGGGTTTTAAGAAAAAATGTGTTGTTTAA
>JAYJMF010000044.1:3179413-3193522 GCA_036873715.1 Salvia sclarea | reverse complement strand
ATAATTGACTTATTATTTATGTCAAATACAAAATAAAATAAAAATATCGTGCATCGCACGAGGGAAAATACTAGTTTTAGATAATTAGTGACCTTAATTTTCCTATAATTCATAAAATTGCCACTCAAATCCAAATAAATTTCAAATTGATTTCAAATCAAATTTTCAATTTGCCTCCACATTTAAATATAGTATAGATATATCTAAGTACGATTTCATAATATGATTTTTAAAAATTTTAATTACCAAAAAATAAATAAATACTTATAAAATAAGATCTAAAAGAGAAAAAGAGAATAACTAAAACATGTTGAATATATGTCACACTCATAATTATTGATGGAACTGAAATTGCCGGATTGATATTAATTGATATATAGTCATTAACCACTAATACATTGGAGAATTCTAGAGAATTAGAACTAGCTACTTACATTATCCTCGTAATCATCATATAGGAATAAATATTCAACTTTTTGCAGACATAATGTGTGACTTATACCATAAAGTAATCATCAAATAGGAACAAATATTCAACTTTTTGCGGAAATAAAGTTATTAATTAATGTACTAATTTACCCCTTAACTACGAATTTAAACTTCAATAAATCTATACAAGTCAATAGCCTCATTCATACATCGTTATAGACCACGACCAATCTGAAGAAAAAGGACATAAATACTTGAAATACACAAATTAATGAAATTAACATCAACGCACAAAAGAACAACCTGCACATATTTTTCCAAGTCTTTCGCCCAATTTTTTGCTTATTTTTTCCCTCTTGCAAATTTGACGTTTTTAATGGCTTTGCTATAATATTTTCCATACATCGATTTATAAATCTTTGTTAGGAAAATTGAATGGGATTTTTTGTCTTTATCAAGGAATAGCTTTACCTTTTCAATTTGTTGTTCTTAAGCTGTTTAAACATGATTTACTGGTTTGATTTGCTTATTTTATTGACGCCCTTAATGAGAAAGAAGTGTTCTTGGTGCATTTAAATTTTTTTTCTCTTGTTGAATTTAAAAGTTTTAATACTTTCGTTATCTTCTTCTTAAAATGATTAATTAAATATGATGAAACTGAAATACTGAAATATTAATTACATATGGTGTTGTTGATGAAACTGCAATATTATATGGTGTTGTTGATGACGGCAACAACTAACGACGAGGTGGTTAAGGGCAACAGCTTGGGTTCATGGCTGAAGGCAAAGCCGCCAGAGATTAACTTGGGAAATTTAATTTGGAGTAAGGAGTAAAATAGTTTTTAATTAATATTTTATTTTATTTTTAAAATAGAAGGTTATAATGAGCAAAATAGTAGCTATGAATAGAATCACCCTAGTTTAAAGTTAACTAACAGTAGTTTATGATCTTTTACACAGATATTTTTCTTTTATTTTATGATCTCAACTTTAACTTACTTTTTTAGATAACCTAAATTTTGTCCCATCACTTCTTTTATTTAATTTTGTCCCCCATAAAAAATTCCACCATTGAATATCTAACTAGGTTCGCTCATAAAATATTTTTCTCACGTCTTAGCTTTTTTCTTTTGATATACCAACTCAAAAAATATTATTAATTTTGATAATTAAGTACGGATGGCTAATTAAGAAGTGGCTAGGTATTGTAACAATTGAAAAGATTCGAATTCAAATCATATTGAAGATTCAAGTAATATAATTTAGAAAAATCTCGATAACAAATATATAAATTATAAAATATTATTGGATATATACTCAATTTGTACCACACAAGGTAATATGATCACCAATTCACCATCCATCCACAAAATGGCCTCCATTATTGTGAAGACTAGGAAAGTAGTACTAGCTAGTAGCTCACAAAATTAATTAAGTCGAACAACTTATCCAACTACTTCTCCTCTTCTAATGTGAATAACATATATAATTAATATACTAACATTTAATTGATAAAGAAGTTTGGAGATTGCAATCTCTCGTCGACAACGACAAATATGCGATGCTCGACCAGCCATCTTCGGACCTTTTGGACCTTACAATAAATAGGCACATGATAATCGATATCCAAATACAATTTAGACATTAACAAGATCACTGAAACTTATAATTTACTAATATTAAAAGTTATACTATTAATAACAAATTAAACCATCTCCCAAAGAAAAATTTGGTGTTATTGAAACTTATATTATTTGTGTTATAGTCATATTCTCCAAACACGAACTTAGCATTATAGCATAGATACATGCTGGAGTTAATTGGGCTCTAGGAGCTAGCATCCTATGTTACAAATTCAATATTGTCCGAACTTTTATTTGGTAACTTTTCTGGAAAAAATAAATATAATCTTGAAGGATTAGAGGTTTTCTTGTTTTAATTTGCTTCTTAGAGGTTAAAGCATTTAGATAAAAAAAAACACACATCAAAATTAAGGTAATAAGGAGGCACATTTCTGTCAGGCCAAAGTACCATTCACCAATACATGTAGTACCATTTCATATAACATGAAGTACCACTTAAAATACAGTTCATTCATATAGAGTACCAATATATATTGAATAAAGTACCAATTCACATAACATGAAGTACCATGGGCCTGACGGTCAGGCCGGCCTGATAGAAATATTTGTCAATGGGATAACAGAAGACTCTTCATCCACCATGAAGACGAGTCATACATTTTTCGTTGTTTCCAAGTTCATATGGATATTATCCAACTTAGAGTTCAAATAACTCATGCAGCATGTTATGCGAACAGAGGCATCCCTCATCTGTCTATTGAGCATACAACTTTTAGACATGAGTTGAGATTACTTAAATTTAAAGTCAACAGAGAAATAAGAAAGACATGAAAACACTGAACACACCTTAGTGGTAAGATAATCTCTTGCAGCAAGCTCTTGATTTAATCTTGCTATAAGATCTTCTATATCAGTTCTTGATGTGACTAACCGATGTTGGATGTTAGTCAGAAGCCTGCTCATTTTCTGCTGCTCATCTAATGGAAGTAGCACCCGGTTATCAGGTAAAACTTGCACATCTGAGATGTCAAATTTGTCTATGACTGCTGAAGTTACAACATTTCCAGAGCACTGAGATGAAGTACCATTGTCGTGATGAACCTCCCATGAAGTAGAATTTTTATTTGGTGCAGCAGAAGTTGTGCATTCGTGGGGGCTCTCTCCTGGCGAACCCCTAGCATGGATGATCATTGAGAAGTTTTCTTGGTCAGGGAGGTTTCCAACACTGTTAAATGGCTTCTGCACATATTGTTCTCCCTTCCCTTCGCCGAACTCTCCGGAGAGGGTATCATTATTATTTTCAGAGAGTGCCTCATTTACGGTTGCTTCTACAAGACGCGCAGAATTGTTTTCAAGTACTGGATTTCCCTCATCAGATTCAGAGTAGTTATCCTTCACATACAGATCTGATTGAGTTTTAGACATCTCACTAGTAGGACTGTTGCTATTGCTTGATGCCCAAGCTGAAGTTCCAGAGGCAACGGAAATGTCATTCTGGCTTGAAAGTGGATCTGCTGAACTGCTGCTTTGGAAACTCAAATTTACATTATCATGACTTGACTCCCGGAATGCTGAAAGGGCATTATAGGTGAATATGAAAGCTAAAGTACATGCAGTAACGAAGAAAAAGGATTATATTATTGTAAAGCAGAAAAAGATTGTAAATGATTTCTGTCATCAGGGAAGATGCATTACATGACCTTGCAGCTGCTTCTAATTCAAGAAAGCATGCTACAGGAGTGCTTCTTGAGACATCAATATCTGAGAGTACCCGTGTCATCCAATCTTCCAAAAAACACCTACGCTGTGATCAAAGTGATAAAATAAGAAACAGCTAATGTTGTGTCAGATCATAACATCAACTGCAAATAACAATAATATGCATTATCGGCCAGAAATTCAGGGAACAATATGTTCACTGCCTCACATTGGTACAATCCAGTTCAGACCATTTTCTGGATCATGCTATGAATTCTTTCTCAGTACCACTAAATCAAAAGATGATGATCTTGATTTTCGCAGAATCTTATCAGAGCTACCTACAGATGTACTGTCCAAGATGCAACTGCTTTCAGTAAGTACTTAATCCAACACTATCTGCTGATACATTGTAGATAAGCAAATAGGGTTTGAAATACAGGACCTCTGTTCCGTGGAATTACTGGTTATAGATAGAGCAACAGCCCAGTAAGATAAAACCACATTTAAATGCAAGTCATTTCATAAAGGCAATGCTAAAGAAAGTTGGACCAGCGGATGAAAACATAATAATATTTTTCTTAAATCCCCTTTATTTATGGCAAAAAGGGAATAAATTAGCAAAGAAGCATCATATGTCAAAAATCCAAGGCCTATGAATCGTGGGGCTGAAGGTCATTAATTGATTGTCACTTTTAACTATTTAGTATTGTCATTCCCTCAAGTCCTATACGATCACATTTATAACTTTGTCTCTATTGTAACTTCTCGTACTTACATATCTTGCACAAGTTTACGATTGGCTGAGTATCAATCATATAAAGGATTCAGTAATTCTGTGTGGCTGTGCCTACCACTGAATTTCACATAAAGGAGTTGTCTCCAAACTACACCAGCCAACGTTCCATCATAAACCATCTGATAATTTTTCTTCTGACTTGGAAAATATTCTAAAAGAATATGCGATGACATTTCTTAAAGTGTTTCATTGGGCTTCTGTAACGTCAAGGAAGTACTAGACAATAACTAATCTATGTTGTAGAAAACTTATTTAGTGGGTCTATAAGAGTGTCTCCTATAAATCTGAAGACACTCAATGCAGGTTTGCACATCAAGCCCACAAAAACATATGTCAACATCAATTCAGATTTCTTCATGATAAAATAGAAAGGGCTAGGAAGTATTTATCACTGTCAGAATGTAGAATTTACGCACTTCTTCCAAAAGTGTTCTGTTTTTCATTCTCAGAAGCCCCTTTGGAGGGGCAGGGGGTAACTTTTTATTGCGAAAGGACTGCTTCAGCTGGAAAAGACAATGAACAATGTCACAGTCAGTGGTGTTCTTATTGAAAGCATAATCAAACAAAAGATTACGAAGCAGTAGTCAAAATATACCAATAATGAAAATACAATGAATTTTATAGTTCATTACAAGATTCTAGTTATTTGCCCCATAAGAAATATTGAATAAATGTAACTCACATCAGATGACAGCTTTGAGAAATCACTAAATCTCCTCAACACTCCACGCGTGGTGGTAGCCCCTTCAGGTGACTGCAAACCAACTTGAACCCTGTAAAACTGTCATGTATGGAGGTTAAAACAGATACGAAATTTCCAGCTTCTAATGCATGCACGATCTTCTTGGTATAGCAAAAGTGGTTACATCTATCCATCTCATATCTATCTCACTTTTGCCAAATTGTTCAAGTACTTAGACAGATATTTCTACTCAACATAATCGAGCAACATCTACGTTTCATTACTATGTGTGTCGAAGATCGAAGGTAAAGGTGGGAGGTGGGAGAGTGGAGAAGTGCAGGAAGATAAACAAAAAAGGACATGAAAGATAAATGAAGATGGTCCTAAAAAACGAAAAAAAAAAAAAAAAAGAAAGATAGATGAAAACTAGAATGAGCTGGGAAAACAAGAAATAGTCTTGAGTAACTTTCAAGTAATTGAAACAGTTTTCAGTTTTATGTTACACTGGAGAGAAGGGAAAAAACATAAATTTAAACATGATTATTACACAATCAAATATTAGGAAACATCTAAGCATAGCTGTAAGTTAGGATAAGACTACAAAACCATAAATAAGCCAAACAAATATCTTTTACCACTACAGTTTTGGAACCTCTTGATTCAGCTAAGATGCTCCATGAAGGAACTGTGACACAATAACTCCATCCTGTGTGGAAATCATGAGGCCAGATCGTGTTCACTCCACCCTACATTGAAGAAACAGGTGTATAAATCTAGCAAGCAAGATCAAGTGTCATGCAATCAGCGAAACAGTAAATGATCAATTTAATGTATACTACAATTTACCAAAATAAGAACATAATGGGTACAAAATTTGATGTAGAATCAGATGTGTGGATCATCTCTTGATTCTAAAAGGCAGTAGAAACCTTGATTGTCTTAATCCACACCCATGTTTAGTTTCTCTAGAAGTCCATAGAGATAAAGTATAATCAACCTTGTCATTTGTCAATGTATACAGAACAAGGTGGTCCTTCTAGTAGAACAATGATTGAATAATTAACTTAACTTGTCTAAAACTTAGAGGTATAATTGGCAGAGGAAATTGCTAGTCACACATCACATCTTTTAGTCCACACTCTTGTCCTTCATCATGTGACATTGTGCTGAATCCTGTGAAGATTCTTACAAGATTGCAATTCTAATAAGCAACATAAACCTAGAAACCTTATAAACTACACTCCAAGAACCAATATCCAAGTGCAAAGTGCAAATTTGATGCCAAGAATCAAGTTAATATTAAAGAGAGAAGAAGAGTACAAAATATAAGAAGAGGACTTGTTGATTTCATTTACGTTTACAAATCAAATGCCCAGTTGACTTTAAGAATCACTAAAAAGTACTGGACAGACTAAAATTTTGTGGCTGAAGAATTAATGGGAAGTAAAGAACAATATGACTATGATGTGGCAGTACTGCATGAAGAGTGACAACAATTGTTAGAAACATGTTGATTACATATTTTATTATATTTCATTAAACTGGATAAATATCACAAGATTATGGGTTACAATTGTGGGGATCTATAATATAAATATCAGTTTTCCTTTCACAATCTATCTTAAATTATTAGTCATGAAACTATTCAAAGTGTTCAGTGTAACAAAAACAAAGATGTTCACCTTCAGGGAAATCTGAATGCACAAAGTGCAAGTGTGCAACTATTGTGGTTGAAAATCTATATGATGGAAAACAGCCAAGCCACGGGATGGCATGTTCGTGCATTCCCCGAGGAAGAAGCAATGGAAGTCAAGTCATAATTACAGTCGAGTTCTTGAGGGATAGAAACAATAGACCTTGTGCTGTGGGTGGAAAAATAACATACCCAAACACGGCGTTTACAACGTTAAGAATTGAATTAAAAGCGAAGGAATAATGCAGAATACAGAATACACAATGCAGAAAAGCTAACATCATTACTGGCCCAACATTTGGGGAATAGAGAAACACTAACACCATATTCTCTTACCATTGCTTACAATCACCAATCCATAGATATATTTGTGTCAGTGTGTGTGTGAGAAGGGTCACTATCACACATCAAAAGAACAACAAAAGTAAGAATTCAATTCAAAACCAAATCATATCATATAAACTTAAATACATAACAACGATGTCCATTCAAATTGGTCTGGCAAATGCAATCATTTCAAATAGCACTAGCTAACCCGAGTAAAACACATCATCTGCGCTATAGATAGCAAGATTTGAAATTCCTAATAGAAATTCAGCAGCATATATAAGATAAATTACCCAATTGCGAGGGGGAGGGCTCCAATCCATTCCAAGAGGCAGCGGTGAAGTGCCGTCGTGGCGGTGCTTTGGCGGACTGCTAGCTCTCTTTATATTTTTCAAAATTGAGTTGGAAAGTTTGAGTAAATTCTCTTCCTCTCTTTCATTGTATCTTCTATCGGTGATCATCGGGTAGGAGCTCGAAATCGACTCGATGAGAGAGGGGTCGTTGAAGCCGAATTCGAATAGCGAGCTATCAAGGCCGTACAGATTCATGATGTTTGATGAATTGTTTGATGGAGAGCTGCTCCAGAGACTATAAATGTTTGTCAACAGGTGTGAGAAGTGGAAAAGAGACTTTCCACAAATTTGCAAAATGCTCCTTACATTTTTGGATTGTTTTGATTGAACCCCGATATTCTGAATAATCAATAAAGTAACCCGGAATAATGATGTTGTAATTCTAATTGACTTCGTTCAGTTTGTACCTGGGATGAGATCCTCTATGCCAAATTCTTCGTGTGCCTCCGTGTGTCATTATAAATTTTGATGGTTTTAGTAATTTTTTTTTTAATAAAAATTTATTATTACATAATATATCATGACTAATATTTATAGCAAAAAAGAAGAATTTTAAAAAAACATATACAATGATTTTAGAATATTTAGATTAAAAAAATACTTTTTTGGGTTGGTCATTTTAAAATCATGGTATATGATTTTTTTAAAATTCTAATTTTTTTGCTATAAATATTAGTCATAATATATTATGTAATAATAAATTTTTATTTTACAAAACAAAGTTATTAAAACTATCAAAATTCATATAGGCACACGAAGAATTTGGCATAGAGGATCTCATCCTGTTGTACCTTTAAGGCTTTAAAGGACAAATTGTTCATTTTGTCTCATCGTTTAGTTGACTTTTAAAAAAATGTCTCATTCTAATGATAATTACAAAAATATTCCATCATTTGTAATTATCGTTAGGATGAGACATTTTTGAAAAGTCAACTAAAAAATGGGATAAAATAAACAACTTACCCTTAAATTTTTATATTTCAAACTCTAATTTTTTATATTATATATATTTAGTGAATTTAAATTACTTGTTTCAAACTTACGAGATCATACCAGTATCCAAGTGTCAAGTTGGTAAAAGGATTTTTTTTGTAAAAACATTGTGACAAAATACAAAATTGTGTATTAAGAAGAAATTATTGCAGCACAAACATGATGCTACCTATGTAGTGAAATAATTATGTAGACTAGGTGTCGTTGAAATATTCTTGTTAGGTTCGTGGTTCGTGTTTAGCTCGCCAACTCTAATTAACTCTTAAAATGGGCAGAATTTTAACATTTCATGTAATATTTCGAAGTACTAATAGCATCATTGCAAGACTTATTACGATTTTTTTATGGTTCTTCCCCTTTATTGAGCTATAATTAAAAGCTTTTGAGGAAATTATTGAAATGATATAAAAGAATGGCGCGCTTTTCTTTTCTTTTATCAGTCGATCAAACTATAACAATTTTTTTGAGCATTTGTTTGTAGCTTAAATGTGATATAAAAGAATGCCATCGAATGTTGCAGTTGTCATTAGTCATTACAGATTTTTTATTTTAATTAAGTTGCACTTGACTTATCCATGCATGGAAATATTTTTATGGAATGAAAGTAATCATGGAACAACGTGCATGAAAATCTAGAAACTCAAATAATCTATGTGGCAAACGAAACAAAAACAAAATATAGTATATTCACAGGATTAATTCATGACACTAATAGTAATATAATAGCATTGAGATGACAAAAAATAGTAATAGACTAAATAATTGGAAAGCTCCGGATGCAAGATGACATGATATTAGTAAAGAACAAAATAAAAGGATGATTGGCAAATGATGTTTTCTGTATATTATTAATGTGTGAATTTTGACAGCCAGCTAGGTAGATGTAGATATTATGCGTTCCTATACTTGCATGATTTAACATTGTTGCCATACTACTAGCCCAAGTACCAACTGCTTTACGTACTCACTAAAAGTCAGGAGATATATTATTAATTATCGCATGTTTATTTTACTATACATATTTACATTAAGAGTAATTCGTATGGGCAGCTCAACTGATTTCTGGATGGCAGAATTGCTACAAGGAGCTAGGTTCGAGTCCTGACAGTCTCAATGTCAGAGTTTTATTCCTTCATTGTGGGAATAGCTCTTTGTGGGCATCATACACTGTTCCTCCCACCTAATAAGATGTTGAATTACCATGATTTAATCCTCCTTCATTTTTGTCGGACCGGAGGTTAGGGGCCCTTGGGGCGAGGGAATCAGAATTAAAAACAGATGACATGAAATACCTTTGCCATAAATTAATGGATACTTCGTTTCAATGTTTAACAAAATTAATTAATGTCATTCCGTACATATGCGCATGTACGTGTTTTTTTAAACGATATATTGTAACTTGCTCGAAACTGATTGAATCATGATATGACATCACAAAAATTAAAGAACATGCAGTCTTGAATCTTGAATGACAGTAACTTGTATACAATTAATTGTTATAAAAAATCATTGTTTGGGATCCTACGACAAAACTAGCTACGATAATTGTGAGATTTTTTTATGACAATTATCGTTAACTTAGTATGGTATTGAGCACATTTTTTAGGAACCTACGATGCAACCAACTACGATATACATGGTCTATATGCTACGACAACAATTATAACTTGTCTACCAACGTTTTCCTTGAAGTGGCCAAAACTTGCCACCATATATATTAAAGATAACAAAATATTTACAGGAGAGATTAAATAACATTTTGGACTAAAATTCAATTATTGGATGGTGATAATGAGTTTTTCAAATGAGATATACTAGTTTCTTTCACATAAGATTTAATGCTTAAAATAATTCTTCTATTATTAAAATCATATGGTTTATAGACTTGGGTAAAAAGAGGGAGGGAAAGATAAATGAAAGCGGTGATACTTATAGGGAAGAAGTAAGAAAATGAAATGGGTAGCTAGGTTTACATGTGCACAATAATTGAGCATGATTTGATGAAAAGAAAAATAGAGAGAGACAGAGGCTAGGAAAGATAGAAAGAGAAAGCTAGCTATGGAAAAGTATAGGTTTGTGAAATATTTGAGTGGGAGAGATCCGTGTAAAACGGGCATTATGGATCGATCAGAATCACTCTCTTTCTCTTTCTCTTTCTCTTTCTCTATTCACAACACACAAATCACAGACCAAACAATTATACCCATTTTTGTGATACAAACCAAACTCCTGAAATGACATTCTTCACCCACTCTTGTTTCACTTGTACAGATAGAGGGGGCCCCGGCCCCCCCCATTCATGCTGTAATTTTCATTTCTTCCCATCCCACAACCACCACTAATTAATTTATTAGCTACTTACATCTATCTAACTTAATTTATACTTGGTTTATTGAAATTAATGATTATATACACGAGACCCCACCCTTAATGAGAGACAAACACAAAGTGTTGGAGTATACGTGCATATGTATCTATGCTTACAAATCTTTTTAAGTACTTCAAAATCACCCTATCCTGCTGTCGGTCTCTCTACCTATACTGGACTCTGTGTATTTTATTTTAAATAAATCTTCGACCTAATTCAATTTGCTACAATATTTCTTTCCAATTACTGGCTTCTGCATAGCTGTCAAAATACCCAAGATAGGGTTAAAATTGTCAACACTTTGACCAAATTCTACTTTTCAACACATAAATTTTCCAATCACAACCTAATTTTTGTGATTTTATTGCAAGATATATACACACATAATGGATATTCCCGACACTGGAAAAATGTTGCCATCCACTCTCCCATCGAAAATCCTGAAGAAACAAACTGTTGAACCTTGAAAACAAAAACAAATCATTGCACGATATTTTCTCAATTGTTAATTTAAGGTTTCTTTGTTTTCGCTACAAATAAAATCATCATATATATTAATTTTGGTGGTTAGTGTAACATTTATGCAGATTTGTATATTGGGTAAAAAGATGATGATTTTTTTTTAAAACTTTTTTTTTGCAATGAACCCTAGTTTATATATACACATACAATTACGTACACACGTCTGTCTATATACAGCGAATTTCACCATTCCTGAATAGGAAATTCGATTATTTGACAAAAACTAGATGATGATGATTGATACATCATAAAGCACATGGGTGCACTCGAAGTTTTGAGCGCTTTCATGTTGCAAATTCACAAAAAAAAAAAAAAAAAATCACTTAGAACCTGCAAAAATTGATTTTCTTTTTTCGATTTGCAAACACGAAATTTAACTCACAGTTAAGATAAAAATTTCTCTGCAGACTGAAGACACATCTTATAGTACTTGAAAACTGGAATTGATTAATTATATATGTACACATATAGGTTTAGTATTTAAATATACACTGAATTATGGAATATAATCGCAGATTCATGTACAATATGCAGCAAGCAGACCATACATTTATTATGTAAATCCTTTAGAAGAGAATTAAACCACTGTATATATAAATGCATTCAATTTTACGCACACAATTACACTATGTTTAAAATAAAGTTTCTTCATTAATTTGGAATCCAAAATTGAGCTAGACTTAAATCATAACCAGCTTAATTATATCGTTAATCAAACTTGCAGATCATGTAGAAGCTTAAAGAATGATTGTACACTGGAAGCTGAAGTCAACACAGACGCATAATTACGTACGATGAAAAATGTCATGGAAAATAGAAGCTAATCTTTCACTAATAACTATGTAAACTGTAATTACATACCTTCGTTTCGTCCTCCGACAGTGTACAAAGAAATATAGTTGATTTCTGGTACATTTTCTCAAAATTAGAAGCGGACATATAATGAAAATTGGAGTAGATACATATAGACATAATTTCACGGAATTAATTATCTATATAAAAGCAGGAAAATGTAAAATAAAATACAAAACCACAATATATAAATGTGGTATAAATGATGCACAATGAAGAAAATTACCATGATCGTTGGTCTGAATCCATGGCTAATTCACCATTTCCTCCACCAAAGAAGAGAGCCAATTGTCTCATAAAATTAAGAGAACTATTATTATAATTGAGTTTGAAGAAAATATATATGTAAAACAAAAGAAGAAAAAAGGCACAAAATCCAGAGTTTGGCATGTCTTCCCACAGCTTTCTTGAACTTCGTCAAGGCATATACAATTCTTGAAATATTCATCATAAAAGAAGTTCAAGAAAGCTGTGGAAAAGCATGACATGGATTCTCATCTACATATATATATATATACATATACGACCATATCTCTCTGTGTGTCTAGAAAAGAGTTTGAGAGAGAGATAGTTAATTCGAATCTGCACAAGGAAAACCCCCAAAACCCTTGTTCTTGAATTCGTGAAGAATTTCAAGAAAACTGCATCAATCCTACAAAAGTGTGTGTGTGTGCGCCTGCAAGACGGAAGGGAGAAACAATGGATCATGAGCAGGAAAATGATGGTATTTATAAAAACAAAAAAGTGATGGGCATTCCATAACTTGATGTCTCATTAACTTATTATTATTACTTTTCCGTAATTTTTGATAATTATATGTAATCATTATATATATATATATATATGTAAAAAAAGAAACCCGAAACCATGATATATACATATATATATATTATGTTATTTATTGAAAGAGAGAAAAAAAAAAAAAAAAAAGGGCAGGACCACTCTATATAATTCAGCAAACAATCTGTTTAAAAAATGCAGCTTTAGCAGAGCGTGGGGAGAAAGGTAGGGTTACCCTTCACGTTCTAGGTATAATACATACAAAAAAGTGAGTGCGCAGGTGGGGTACTAAATAGATCATATATACATATACATGAGCTGCTACCAACACTATATTTATTTCTTTTTACAAAATTCATTTCAATTTTAACAACTATATTTATTCATTACTAGTTTTTGAAAGGAAAAAAAAAAAAACATAGAGACATGTTGATGATAATTTGACACCCCCATCACATGTCGACACTTTCGATCTTTGTACTTGGGAATATGACTACGTGAAGCCACTGTTATTCTCTGTTTGATTGGAACCTCAATTTTAAATCAAATTTTTTACACATCAATTTTTCACTTTTATATGTTTGTATTTTTCTGCCCTTATATATATTCATCTTATTTTGTTCATCTCAGAATTATTTCTACCTGTTGTGATTATGAGATGTGAACTTCAGGTAAAAAAGAAAAAGCTCGATCGAATTGGTTCCAGCTATGATCTAAAAAACTCGTGTGTGTATTACAAAATCAATGCTTGTTCCAATAAATAATTTCTCATTCTTTTCTGTGTATTTATGTAATATTAGGGGCGGTAACTGGTTTCTCGGTACTCGGGAAAACCGGTACCGAGTATCGGATTAAAACGGTAATCGGGACGGTACTGGTATGGATTTTAGGTCGAAAAATCGGTACTCAGGAAACCGGTACCGGACCGGGTACCGGTTTTTTTTAAATTTTTTTTATAATTTAATATATATTAATTTATTACTTTAGATTTGTTGAATTTATTTTTTAGGAATTGAAAAAATATGAAA
>JAYJMF010000044.1:3142874-3178979 GCA_036873715.1 Salvia sclarea | reverse complement strand
ACCATGAATATAATAGTTAATTGTATACAATGAATTGATAGTATACATGAATATATTTAATTAATTACAAATAATTGATTGATGCATGAATATAATCAATGAAATATATATGAATTCATTTATTTTGAATACATATATACTGAATTTACTGAATTTAAAAAATCTCTCTTTTAATTAATAAATATTAATTTATCGATATATTAATACCTCTCTAAATTAATAAAATTTCATGGTCCCAAGGTTATTAATTATAGAGGTTTTACTGTACATCTAATTGTAAAGAAAACTCGGTCAGTAAAGAAACTAAAATGTGAGCCCAAAAAAGAAAACTCGGCCCAAAAAGCCCATTCTATTTCGGGCCGAATAAGAGTCCAACTGACTGCGCAATATATAAGAGCCATTCGCCTCTCGTTCCAAACCTCTCTCCTGTCTGTTTGCTTTGCCTCGTTGCATAGCAATTACAGAAACCCTAGCTTCCCTCCCATCCATACTCCCGGCGGCGGCAGCGGCGACGGCGGATTATTTCATGCTTGGGGTGCTTCTTGCAGATTCTCGATTACAGCATGTATGTTTTGTTTTTACCTCTTTTGAATATCTCTCTAAAGAGAAGCATGTATTTTTCTCGTTTTTGACTCCTCTATTGAATCCTTGAATAGTCAAATTAAGCTGAATGCTTAGATTTAAACTTGCTGCTTTGATTTTTTATGTCAAGATTGCGTCGTCTATTTCGTGTTTTGAACTCTTTTCCTGTCTTATGTTAAATTGCTTTTTGATGGTTCTGCGTATTACCTGTGGTTTTTATGTAGTTAAATGCAGTCGGTAGCTTATTTTGGATTTTTTTTAATTGTTTTTATGTGGATAGTGATGGATATGACTTCTCAGAAAAGCATGCTTTTGATAACCTACTCCAAGGAAATTGTGGATGGTGAACCAATCATAGTTTCCTCCAATAGCCTTCCAATCAAGTTGTTCCGAGAACCAGCTGGGCATGCCTTCCACGATGCTGCTCTTAAGTTGGCAGGCCACTTCGTGGAGGTGGAAGACAAGGACGATGATGATGGCAAGCCAGTTTCTGAAGAAAAAGAGCGTGTTTATGTTCAATCATCAGAATCTTACAGCAGTAAAGGGAAGAAGAAACCTGGTGGTGATTCAAAACAGCAAGATCATTATGCCTTGTTGGGGTTGAGTCACTTAAGGTATCTGGCAACTGAAGATCAGATAAGGAAAAGTTACCGTGAGGCTGCCCTGAGACATCATCCCGACAAGCAGGCTGCCCTTTTGCTACTTGAGGAAACCGAGGATGCTAAGCAGACGAAGAAGGATGAGATAGAGAGTCTCTTTAAGTCTATTCAGGAAGCGTACGAGGTGTTAATTGATCCTGTCAGGAGAAGAATCTATGACTCCACAGATGAGTTTGATGATGAAATTCCTGTTGATTGCGCACCGCAGGACTTTTACAAGGTTTATGGACCTGCGTTCTTGAGAAATGGACGCTGGTCTGTTAACCAGACTGTCCCGCCTCTGGGAGATGATAAAACCCCAATTAAAGAAGTGGATGAGTTCTATAATTTTTGGTATGCATTCAAGAGTTGGAGGGAGTTTCCTCATGATGAAGAGTTTGATCTCGAGCAAGCCGAGTCTCGTGATCACAAAAGGTGGATGGAAAGGCAAAATGCAAAACTCACGGAGAAGGCAAGGAAAGAAGAATACGCGCGTATACGTACGCTTGTTGACAATGCTTACAAACGGGACCCAAGAATTTTGAGAAGAAAAGATGAACTGAAAGCTGAGAAGATAAGGAAGAGGGAGGCGAAGGTTTTGGCCAAGAAAATGCAGGAGGAAGAAGCAGCTAGAATTGCTGAAGAGGAGAAGAAACGGAAAGCAGAGGAGGAGAAAAGGGCTGCTGAAGCTGCTTCAAATCAGAAGAAAATCAAGGAGAAAGAAAAGAAGCTCCTTCGCAAAGAACGGACCCGTCTTCGAACACTTGCAGCGCCTATATTGTCCCAGCATTTGCTTGGTCTTACTGATGATGACGTGGAAAGTCTATGCTCGTCCCTTGAAAAAGATCAGCTCAAAAGTCTCTGTGACCGGATGGAAGGGAAGGAAGTGGTTGAGAGTGCAAATGTCCTAGCCGAGTGCCTCAACATCGACCAGAAAGCCAAGGATGGGAAGGAAGAGCAGAAAAATTCTAAACAGAATGGCTCTGTAGCAATGAATGGACAGGTTGCTTACAGCAACTATGAGAAAAAGGAAAAACCTTGGACTAAAGAAGAGATTGATCTTTTGAGGAAGGGAATGCTAAAATTTCCCAAAGGAACTTCTCGGCGGTGGGAAGTAATTTCTGAATATATTGGTACTGGGAGGTCTGTGGAGGAGATTCTCAAGGCTACAAAAACAGTACTTCTACAGAAGCCAGATTCTGCTAAAGCTTTCGACTCCTTCCTTGAGAAAAGGAAGCCTGCGCCCACGATCGTATCTCCTCTTACAACCAGGGAGGAGGTCAAGGGCACACCAATTAAAGTGGAGGAGAGTCAATCTCCGGCTCCTGATAATTTGCCAGAGTCATCAAACCCGAGTGTAAACAGTCTGAGCTCTGATGATAGTACTGCTGCAAACGAAGTTCCTTCACGTACAGACCAAGAATCTTGGTCTGTTGTCCAGGAACGAGCTTTAGTTCAAGCGCTGAAAACCTTCCCAAAGGACACTAACCAGCGCTGGGAACGAGTTGCAGCTGCAGTCCCCGGGAAAACCGTGGCTCAGTGTAAGAAGAAAATTACTGTGATGAAGGAGAGCTTCAGGAGCAACAACGTGGCAGACAGAGGCACCGAGGACTCGAAGGACTCGTCCAGTCAGACCGAGGAAACAACCAAGATCCCAGCTGCTGACAGTGAAGCTGCAAATGATGTTTCATCTAGTTCTGATGCAGACATATGGTCTGATGTCCAGGAGAAAGCATTGATCCAAGCACTTAAAACCTTTCCAAAAGACACTAACCAACGATGGGAGCGTGTTGCTGCAGCCGTGCCTGGGAAAGCAGTCAATCACTGTAAGAAAAAGTTTGCATCTCTAAAAGAGAACTTCAGGAGCAAGAAACACGCAGTTTAAGTTTTACAAATTATGTTAGTATTGGCTGTGGAGATGGAGTGAGTCTTGGAGGCTCGGAGTAGTCCGATGTTTCTAGTCTCTCTGCTTGCACGGGCATATTTGTGGCAGCAGCTTCTCTTACAGCATCATTCGTACGACTCTTATTGTTGTCATTTCATACGGGTAATAGAAACCTTCTTATTTTGCAAATGGGGCATTTTTGTACGAGCTGAGAGTTAATTATTATGTCTACTTTTTTGTTCTCAATTCTTTAAATACATCTTTCCATATGTCTCTTTTCATTTTGATCTCTATTATATAATATCTGTTTGGGTTGTTGACACAGAAGAAACTTGTATAAAATATCCTTTTAAATGGCACATCCAAATGCAACTTCATGGATTTTGCAGTTATTAGAGAGATCTGTTATTTACAGATAAAAAGAATGTGAAGAAAACATTATTATTCTACGTACACTTTCCCCTTCTGTAAGAGCCTCTATAGTTAGTTTTACTCGAGCCTCATGCTTTTTTAAGCAAAAAATGTGCTCTACAAGTTAGGCCTCAACAGTCGTTTAGTTTTTCTTGGGCATTAATTCATGGGTGGCGGCGGTGGTGGCGGCATCGGACAGCCAACTGGAAGCACATAGGGCGGATGGTGGTGGTGATGCCCCGGTGGCATCATTACGGGAGTGCCGACTGCAGATGCCATGTGACGGCCATGAGGGACGGCCACCGGCTGCCCCACGGGCACACCACCATACATCCCTACCCCATGCATGCTTGGCCTCTGGTGATGCTTCATTGCAGGCGGAGCGGCGGGCGGTGGATGGACATGTTGGCCGGTTATCAGCGGTGGCAAGTGGGCCGACGATGGGATCTCGCCGTTGACGCTGGTGATGTCGTGGATGCTGGACCTCCTCCTATCTCTGTTCATGGAGTTCAAACGGATGAAGTACTTCTGAGCATGGCTTGCTACTTGTGTCGGAGTTCTCGAAATCACAAAGTTTCTTGAAATGCTTCTCCAATCCCCTTTCCCAAACTTGTCCAATCCCAGTAAAAATAACCTGCATCCAACTAAAAGGTTACTTTTCTGTGTGTGAGAATGAGATATCATTTTATTTATTTTGACTTTTTACTAGTTTTTCCATAATACGATATTGGAACAGGGAATCCTTTGTTGGGGGAATAAGTACCTGTGCTCCTCTTCGGTCCACGGAATCCCCTTCCGCCGCTCTTGGTCGGTTCGGCTGGAGCCTCCACCGCCCTTGCCATTGCTGAGCGGCTGAGCGGAGACGGAGACGGAGTCGTGAGATGCGACGGGCGAGAAGCTAGAGTTATGGTGAAAAGGGTCTTTATAAGTGGTGGTGGACATTAAAGAAGATGAAGCAGGTGCTGCTGCTGCGGTGCCATTGTAATTAGGCAATGGCACATTCCCAGCTTCAATGGCAGCTACATCTTCAACCAGAAGCAGATAGTGATGCTTCAATTCTAGAATGCTTTTAGTGGGAACCATTGAAGCAATCTTTGTCCAGCTCTGCTCCCTGCATTCCTCATTCCAGTGCATGGCAATGCCGTTCTCGAATGCCTTCTCTTCGTCCCTGCTCCACCCCGCTCCCGCCCCACCACCTCCCGACCAACCTGTACTTGTTCCTGACATGTATGTATATATATGTGTACGTATACGTTGAGAGGTGGCGTTGCTCAAGATTTGTTGGAGATGGAGGAGAGAGTGGGAGTTGCAGAGATAAGGAGAAGAGTGGGTGCAGGATAAGAATGGTGGGTAGCAATGAATTAATGGAAGAGGACCACTTGTGACTAGTGAGACTCAAAGGGATGGGAGCATTTGTCATGTACATTACAAAATCTTTGCATTTTTCACTGCTAATACATGTCTCATCTGTCCTACTCTTTTCTTTTAATATTTACTAGTAGTATTTTATAACTTAATACCCAATACACCCTCGCCTTTGACGTTATACATATTGTTTAATGTTTGAAATTGTACATTAATCACAATGGAACAAGATGTAGCAATTATGTATTAGTTCTACCACACATTTATTTTGGAGTTGAGATATAGTAACAAAATTGGATTGCAATGATTGATGAGGGGCACTATGGTTTGGATGGCATAATTATAAACAAAGAATCTCTTTATCTAGTTCAACGCGCCTATCCGCGCGTGTGGTCACGTTCCACCAAAATAAAGAGAAAGAGGTAAGATATTTGTGGTGTGGATTATTAATGGATGTTTTGCCACTTTGTGAGTTTAATCCATTTCCTGGTTTTGTAATTTACCTAAATTAACAAAACCTCACTTTAATTCAAATCTTTTAATTCGCTTAGGTTAACAGAAATAGAGCATTTAATGCTCGAATCAAATCAAGTTCGTTTGTGTCGCAATGGTACAGCAGCTGCAACCTCTACTAATTGTAGGGCCAATTGTGTTGAAGATTTCTATTTGATGCATATTTATTATTGCAATACGTATGTAAGACTAGGTTGAAATTTGGAGTTAATGCCACCGGAGAATATATATATAAATAAGAAAAGTGATCTCATTACCACTACATGGTTTGGCATTTATAAAAATGATTATTTCCTTATTTTTGAGCCTCAATTAATGTCGACTATTATTTTTGTTTTGTTTGCGTGTGTCGATCTCGACAAAGTTCAATATGTTTGGAAAGAAGCAACCCCAATTTCGGCTTCGACTTTGTTGTAGAAATATTTTAATAATTCCGAATAGAATAAAGTACAAAATCTATCCATATCCAATTAATATTCTCTATCAAAAGTGAAAAAACTGCGCTCGTTGAATTTCCACATTTTCTTTATTGTTTGTGAAAGAAATTACAACACTAGATGATGATTCCAATCGAAATTTATAATTAAAGAAGAATCTATTCCAAGTCCAATTCAAATTTACCTGTTTTCTTATCTATACTAGAAGGAATGAAAAGAAACACAAGGGCACCAATCACCAAAAAAAAAAAAAACTCCCTTCAAACTACAACTTCAGATTTTCAACAACAATTTCAGATATCATCACGTTCAATCAACGGCTGAAAACCATCGATTCATTAGAGCTACTACATAACAGAGCATGTGCTACTCAAGACATAAACAAGAAGAACTGGACACATTCCTCTATCACAAATTAAGTTCTATTTTCTTTAATATTACCACCACATAGTAGTGATTTGTGTGTATAGGTGATACAAGGAAAGGAATACAAAGGGGCGATCTTGTAAGAAAATTAACATGAGAAAGCAAAGAGAAAGACAGCAGACGAAGACGAAAAAGAATAACAAACACAAACCACTAACAGTATCATTGGCAGCAATTTCGTGGTGGGCTAACACCAAAACCAAGCAGTGCACACATACAGAAGACAGAAAATAAATTTTGGTATTCATAGGCTGAAAATGTAAGTTATAAAGTACTGTAATTAAAACTTACATCAAACAGCTTCTTACAAAGTACTTGATCTTTGTCTTTCCTTTTTGCTTATAATACAACAGTCAATAGCCTCAAGAGGAAAATGCTTTCAAATTGAAATAGTGAAGAACAAGGGAATGTAGTAATTATAACACAGATCATTATCAAACAATTGGAAAATTCTGTTATGACCAATATTCTAGCACATAAAAGTTACGCTTCACTTTCATTCTCTACTTAAATGACACTTGTATAGACTTCATTACGAGAGAAGTTTCCATTTTCATGCTTAAAAGAATAAAAAATAGAAGGGTGGAAACAATTACAAATATTATCAGCATTAGGCGTTCCTATTGAAGATGCCAACTACAGGGCATACTAATAGCAGCGAAGCACAACCTTTGAACCCTTTTAATTTTCACCTCCTTGATAGTTTTATAGGATTTAAATGGTTTATAATGTCAAAGTCAATAAGTTTCACATCTCAATTGTTAGGATTAGCATGAAGGTCATAATCCCCCGACCCCGACTGCTATTTTCTCTGGAGTTTGCAGCTTACTGCACTCCAAGAAGTTATATTAAAAAACTCATATTTACATGTCAATAACCTAATAAACCCTACTCCATGAGTAAATTAGATCTCAAATTCTGACAGGTACATTAGGATCACAATGAGAGACCCGAGTAAAACAAGAATCCATATAGCACCATCTGATCAAGACTAGTGAGAATAGTCAGACATCTGAATTCACAAAGTTCTTTCTATCATTGTCTAACCTGTTAAAACCAGCTCTTTATCAGAATTTTGTGGTCTTGAACTGTATTTCTTGAGGTTTTTGCCTCAGTCTCATCTGAAAATTCATATAGAAATTAAACAATGAAAGAGATTCAACTGGTGCTTTGAGTGTATTACAGGGACTAGTCGCAGAAGTCTCTTACCCAGGCGAGCATCAGTAATTCGTGCAATATCAGTAACAGAGTGAGCTATAAGTTTGTGACTTCCACTTCCAGCGTGCTGCATCAAGACTGCCTCAAGGACAGATGACATGGCATTAAGAAATTTAGGATTATGGACTGCATGTCATCTAGATGATGCAGAGAACAAAACACCGTCTGATGGATGAGTATGTTCGGGAAGCTCATCGATTTCTTGTAAAAGAGATGCCCTATCTGGGTTCATAATCAGAAGCTGTTGTATGTCTTTAGGCAACATATTGAACACACTTTGCAGATCTTTCTTTAATTTGTTACAGACTGCTTCCGAATCTTCATTTGCTCTTCCATACTGCCATGGGAGAAAATTTCAGTTAATGGGGCATATAGACACACAAAGGCTGATAATATACAACTGCCACTGAAAACAGCAAAACTTGCATTGAACGATTACAAATTTCAAGAATAGGTCAAAGCTGAAGAAATGAATGATACAAGATGTAATGTGGGGCTTTCCTCGTTTGAAAATCATCAGACTAGTCACTCATAGGTTGTTATCACTTACAAATTTATATACTCTTCAAAAATGAGAGAGTAAGTTGTTGAACCAGGGGGAAGCTGACAAGGAAACTGATTAATCTTGCAACATCTAAACTTGCAAATCAAGTAGTCAACTATCTTAAGTTTGTAAATTGCATGGATGTTTATAATATAAT
This sequence comes from Salvia sclarea, assembly GCA_036873715.1. NCBI lineage: Eukaryota > Viridiplantae > Streptophyta > Magnoliopsida > Lamiales > Lamiaceae > Salvia > Salvia sclarea. Next base: position 3,170,803 of record JAYJMF010000044.1, on the reverse strand, counting down.
TCTTGACGGTTGTGTACAGTAATATTCAGGAACCTACTGCGCATAATGTTTCACGAGCTCTTACAGGTTATAATGTTTACAGAAGTTCGGGCCCATAAGGAAGGGTCCCAACAGTGTAGGAGAGTCGATTATCGTTATGGCGCGCTGTCAAGATAATTATCCAAGTGACAGGAGAGTCGATTGAATCCAGTTATAAACATATAACATCTCCTTTGCAGGAAGATTGAAAGTTTGCTAAGTATTAAGATTCTCATTGTATAGCTCATACTAAGATAGAAATAGAAGAGTTTTAAGGCAGTAAAAGTCCTCTTGATTATCAGGACTTTCTAGTGCTTGTTTGAGCAGAAGCAATCCATTCCAGTATGATGTTAAACCATAACACCGGATTATCCACTATTCAACTGAATAACAGGGTGAAGCAAGGAGAACGGCATAGTGAATTTTATCCCCTGATACACAATTCTTATGTATCATCTTCATCGAATAGAACTTTCTGTGCAGAGTAGCAAATAGCAAAGTGTTGACATATTTTGGCACTAGTCTCAGTAAAAGTGGGTATTGCTTAACCATAGCACATCCCACCACATGTACTTTACGACTGTAACTAAATACCACAACTGTCATGAACTACAGCATTAGTACTGACTGTAATTAGAAAAACTCTACAAACTTAAAGTGAACTTGCCTGCATTTCTCCGTAAAGGTGCCTCTCAATTGCATTGAAAGAATCAACAGTTTCCAATTCTGACATTGTACTTATCAACTGGTGTATATTGGTCTTCACTCTAGCTTGCCTCCACAATTTATATTGTTCTTGCTCAGCAACAGCACGTTTTCTTCGGAACCACGGGAGAAAGTTATAACCTTTCAGAAACTGCCTGCAATAATTTTCAGAACATATCATTTTCTTCAGGAAATATCAACAAAGGAGTCATAGCAATTAGCAAACGAAGTTCGATCACCCAATAACAATAATCAGTTAGGAAATACAACATCTTAGATCCGTGTGACTTCAAGCAGACCCCACAAGATACGATGGGACTAATGGACAAACTGAGGTGTGATCAACTTATAGCAGGGCAGCAGAAAATTCATTACCAAGGTAGTCCAAGAATAACAGGTATGTACAACTGTAGGAAACGACTTAAGAAAGCCTCTTCTCAGAAGATCATATCCATGTGTAGAATCCAAACATAGTTTATGCGCTTTAGGAGAGTACAGACCATTGCATAATTCAGTAGCTGGACTTTTATGGAAACAGAGCCAAGAAAGGCATTCTGGACAATTCTTACATAGAGAATTTCACAGAAAGGGAAGATAAATACCAACAGACTGCAGACGCCTCTTTGAACACATAAAAAGGGGAATAATAATAAAGCAGTGAACAAAAGTGAACAGTTCTGGAGTTTAGAGTTTAGGTCTTGAAGATACCTCTAATATGTTTTCATACTAACTACTCATATTAGAATAGTTAATGGACTGACACACAGGTTAACAAGACAAAGCCATTTATTAAACAAGTGGTTTGAGTGAACAAACTAAGTGATACCTGTAGAGATCCAGCCAATTTGACTTCATCCGCTTCTGCAAAAACTTTCCAGGACCTCTTTGAGACAAACTCTCTAGGAACTCCTCAGAATTGAATGTGGGTAGAGGAGGGGGATCAGCAAATGGAGATGATGTCTCAGAAGGTGTATTTGGTCTAAAATACGGGCCAAAAGGAGCCAAGAAGTTAGTTGTCAACTCCAAAAAGTGGCGACGTAGTATATCATTGTTCACAACCGACATTGACTCCTCAACCCTGGGAGACATTCCAGCATCAATAAGCCTATTCAAGATAGAAGTATCTGGCTTTGTCACTCCAGCATAATTCGTCCACACAGCTTCTTTATGCTCCGTCATTAGACACAGAGGACCGTCTCTCTTCAACTTCACAGCATTCAAGAAGTTTGCAGGAGTGAACCTCTTCAAAGAAACATTTTGACCAGGCGGAGTTCCTGCAGCAGTCTTGGAACCAAAAGGGTTGCGACTAGAATTCAAAGCAGGATTTCCGACTGAAATTATGTGAGGCATATTACGAAGTGCCTTTAAGAAGAAAAGGTTTGTCACGCCTAGAATCATTGGAGGAAACGAGGAACCCTGAGGAAGAGAGTTCAAACTGGCAAATTCTGGGTCATGAATAGTAAAGTAAGGTCTGAAATCAACACTTAAAAGAAGCGGGGCGACCAAACTAACTAGGCCAGAAACAGCTTCAGAACATTGGGGAGGTGTTGGGGCTATTATTAAGATGGGTTCACCCAAAAGTAGAAGTTCCCATAGCTTCCAAAGTTGCAATAAGAGTCCACGAAATGTGCCAAAAAGATCCGAGTCGTGGAATAAGCCCTGTGGGACTGATAGATTTGAGGGGAGAAGAGGAGCAAGTGAGGAGGCAGAGTCTTCGAAAAGCCCACTATTTGATGGCAAACAATGAGAAGGTGGTAGATTCACTTTTAGTGATGCATTCCCAATAGGAAGTTCCATTTGTTGACCAGGCACGGGTGTAGGCCACTTTGATACATAAGTAGCAATATAATTAAGTGCCTTGCTTCCAATGTCAAAGTACAATGGCCCCATAATTTGTAATAAAGGTCTAAACACACTCGTGTATGGACTGTACGAAAGAATGACCACCGATTTTTGCTCACCTCCACGCTTCAGTCTCTCATCGTGTCTCTGCCTATTAAACACAAAGCCATACAAGAATCTGGAGTTATAGGTGTTGTGACTTTTACCTATTGGCTTCTGCGGAGATATTTTATTATCTACTACTTCAACAATCTCTGTTGATGCTACACTCGAAGCTTGAACGTTTTTCTCTCTTTTCGTTCGGAAAAAGAATATGCAATCATGGATGCTCGATCGATTATGATGCTGCGAAACTGAATCTGGGAAAGAATTAAAAGATACTTCAAGCTCCTCACTTTGGGTAAGACATCCAGGAGGATAACACTCCTCGATTAGCTGACCCTGCTCAAGATCAAACCTGATGATGCAAAATGCAGCCACCCATTGCTGCAAAGCTTTTTCATCGACTTCTGATACAGGCTCTGATTTCAAAGAGAATGATGGTGACCGGCTCATTTCAGGATCAGTCAAAAATCACAAAACACCAATCATATAATCTTCACACCTCCTATCCATACGGTGGAAAGAAAGCAACAGTGATCGCCCACAAGAAAAATAACACAGGAATCTGCACTTCAAACAGCACACATATAGAACCTAGACAGATTCAAATGAGAGGGGGATTTAGGGATATATCTGCCAAACTCAGTTAAATGAGCATTCATGTGACATGAGTAAGAGCAGAAGTAGAATTTATGGATACAGTAAAAGAAAATGAACTCATGTATCCTATTATCTAAATGCATAACATCGACAAGATTCATAACAACTATGAGACCAGCTCAAGTTCACTTTTGGATAAAGAATAGCTGCAAGAAGTTCATTATTAGCTGACATTAGTGTCATCTCATTGAGCAACAACCTAGTCAAGTTTTGATACTCTTGTATCCTAGCAAAAGATTATAGTTTGAAACATATCTAACTAGTATTATACAAAGTTATATGTAAATTACTATAGTTGGAACGAATTATCTGCTTCAAAGTAAAATTTTGACATAACTACCATTTTCCCACAAAATGCGTCCTTCGCGAATTCAAAAGAGCTCATAATGCCTGAAAATCCACAAGAAGTTACAACAATGTCTACAAATTACTTTTACTTAAAAGAAATTAAAAAACATTGAAAAAGCTCCGCAAATACAGTATGTGGATTGTGTCGTGTGCCGAAGAACAACTCATTCTAAAATAACATAAACCGTTGGATTTAGGTACACAACGTGCATTCACCCCAAGAAGCCCCCAGATATTAATCAAGAAAATATCTACATATAGAGAAAAGGGGTTCCTTTATTCCATAATTATTACCTAGATTGTGCAGAAACCCAGAAACTGAAATTGCAGAAGCAGCGCGGATCTGTCCAGGAGAAAAGATTCGAAAAGAAAAACTGACTTCTTGTTGTGGGATTTGCTAAAATCGAACCAAGAAAATGTGGGTTTAGATGATTCGCGCTGATTTTTATCTATAACTTGAAAAGGAGAGTGCTCCTGCTTCTGTGCGTTTCTGAAAGAGCTTTGATTATCAGCAGACTTGAAAGGGATATTAATTCCAGCTTATTTACTTCTGCGATGTTCGGATTTTCGCCTTCAATCTTGCCGCTTTGGTGCTCGGTAATTTTTCAGACAATCCCTTTTTAGAGAGAGGAAATAAATAAATGTATGCCCAAAAAAAACTGTTATTGTCTCTTAAACAAATTAGTATTAGTACTACTGGATAAATAGACGTTACGGTAAAATAACCCTGTTATTATAGTATCTATAATAATATTTTTGTATAAATGTGTACGAATTGTTGTATTCGGATAAGTCACATGTGATTTAATCAGTTATGTATAATCATCCACTTTCCATCAAAGTCCAGTTAATCCATATCAATTATGAGCATTTGGCACAGCTGTTGGGTCCCATAAACCATTTTGGTATGCTAAATGTAACCTAACCAAAACCAACATGGAAAATCACGTATATAAAAGTATAATTGCTACTTGACCTTCTTTTTCTATTCACTGCTCTCTATCGTCTTTAAAAAAATCGTAATTCTATGCAATCTTTCAAGAAATTGTCGCACGAGACTAAATTTAAGGCTTTTAATAGATTAATTAAACCATTTGATTTTGCTACGGGATTACTCTTGGCAAAAAAATTGCAACTGTTTCGTGAGATAATGATTGTTATCTTACATAATTTACAAGTTCGACTGTTTTGCAACTTTGTTACAAAACTCCGCCTCTAAAGTATAATTAGTGTTATGGTAAATAGTTATGTATATATGCACAAAAAGCCATAACACCCACAAACTGGAGTCTTTCTACAAATATAGAGATGAAAAATATAAAGCCGAATTTTAGATTTGACTTGAGAAAACGAAATACAGTATCATCTTTTTATTTGGCTTTAGTGACTTAATAAAAGCAATTTTACTTAAAGTACGGGATTTCCACTTCACACTGAAAAAAGTAAACCACGGATTCGTCTTGAGTAACAGTGTTTTACAAATTTAATAATCCATCTAATTAGTGTAGAATAAAATGGTGTTTATAAAATAATAAACATCGCAAAATAAAATACTTAGAACTAGTTATGAATAATGAAAGCAAGGCTTTGGCAGGAGACAACCAAAAGGAGCAACATTATATATTTATATTACACATTTTACCCCAATTTCGAACCACTTGTAAGTATGTACAGGCAAAAAGCAAAGCACAGAAACAGTTAATCTCTAACTCCAGTTAGTTGTTGTTGAAGTCTAGCAATAACAATAAAGCTCATATTGCTAGATTCCGGGAGAAAAACTACCTTTACTTCATCCATCTAGGTTTCTACCCTTTAAAAATGAAGAGTCCTGGAAGATGAGGTGAGGCGAGCAACCTACGTAGGCTATACATCATATACAGGCAGCCGCTCCTCTATAGACACTCGGCAAATTGGGCATTTCCTACATTTGTCTGAGCAGGAGCTGCAACATGCGTCAACAAATATTAGTATCTCATAAACGAGCTACCCAAATCATGGAACCTACAAAATCATAAGTTGTACCTGCACAAAATGCGATGCCTACAAGGAAGGAGCACAATGCAAATCTCTCCCTCGAAGCAGACTCTACAGAGAATTTTTTCCTGGCAGATATTGTGGCAAGGCGTTCAGTTCGCAAAAATAGGGTACTTTATGGTAAGCACATATTCACAACTGTGTATCTATATCTATATATGTGCAGAATACTTGTATGATTGATTTATGAGGATAATGTATATAAAGAAGCATCATAGCAAAACACAAAATTGAGACTGTTACATGTTGAAGCCTCTCATACTCCTGCTGACTGAATTTTGTAATTTCTGTCTGTTCACCAAGTGCTGCTTGAAGTCTCCAAACCTATAACAAGATAATCAAGCAAAAAAAGAAAAAGAAAAAAGGTAGAACCCATCATTAGAGCTATACTAATGGGAACACAAGAATGCTATTAAATAGATAAAATCACCTCCTCAGCGAGATCCCTCTTTGGCATTTTCTTCACTATTTCAGGTGGATAACCGGAGAAAGTGTTGTATCTGTCATTCATTACTTTAACAATCAGCTTGCTGATAAATCATTCCTACACTTGCATAGGTTAAGATTTGATTCTAGACACAGCATATTCCAGTAACTTCCAATTGAAATTATAAAAGTGTGACAATTTCACCTCCTGCCTTTTCATTTCCTAATTTGTACATAAGCTTGTCTATTTGCATGAAACTGTAATATGCAGGAAACAAACTTTATAGAGCACCAGACAATTATCCTTTATTAAGATTTCCATGAGAGAGTAAATTTAAAAAGATACTCAAGTAAGCAAGATGAGTGCTCGGCACCATACAGATGAGCATACAACCCATTATATGATATATTAAAAAATAAGACTAGCTTTACCCTGAGGCCCCATCATGGAACAAGCGGGCTTGCTCTTCTCTGCTTGTTTCATCAATGGACCACCAACCAAGCAGTCTGAGAGAAAAATAAAAATTGTCAGAGCAAGAAAGATCTCCACAAACTTGTTCAGTGCTTTGATCACAACAAAACCAACTGTGCAAAACCATGGTTTTGAACATCACCTGGAGCCATGATGCAGGAAACTAAAGAAGTCACGAATTCTTGAAGAGTATACAAGATATCTTCCTCCACTAGCTTCACTTCGTAACAGAAAAACAATTTTCTCAGCTAATCTGAATAGAGCAAACACCACAGCGGCTCCTTGCAACAGAAAGATAGGAGAGAAGACAACTGGAAGAGGAATATTCCTAGCACCTGATGGAGTTCCCTAATCCAAAATGAAGTCAGTAAATAAATTGTGAATTATTCAGTAATTCAGTTAAAGAAGCTACAACAGCCACGATGAGTACCTCCAGCTTCATGCAGAGGAGGACTTGGAAAACAATAATTGGAATTTTCATTATGTGGCCACCAATATCTTGCAGGCCACAAATTCTATCCTGCAAATGATCATCAGAAGATACCACCAAACTGCTGTTCCAGTCCAGATATCTAATAGCACTAGAAGATGAGGTTTCTTCTCTTGTTTGTGAATTTCTATGAATTACTGGATTTGACCACTTTGTGCAAACAAGAAATGCAAAGCATTCGGCAATCCTACAGAAATGTAAAACGAGCCAAATCTTAAAAATGCGCAACTCTACATAAGAATGGAACTGTGGAGGGAAAACAATGATTTTAACTTCAAGTAAAATGATACCCATAATTTATGAACAGGTCCCACCAGCCAAGAGCACCAACATCGCCTGCATTTTAAAATTTAAGAAAATCAAAGCTTAGCAACATACCACGAATGCAGATGGGAAGCAAGAGGAATAGAATGATAAGATTATGGCAATATGAATTTGAATGTTGTCACAGGACGCTGCATAGCTGGTTTATTGCCTAGGGATATATGTCTCACTATGAATACAGACAAGAAAGGAGAACTTGAATATGATCAGTGCGCTTGTGAGGGAAAAAATGGGGTAGTCACTAGTAACACAACTTATGAAGCAGTTTATAAGTTTAAGACAGAAGACATTTGAAGACATTTTTGCGAAATCACAGTGAAACAAACAGTTCAATAACTAATGCTTCTGCACGCTTCCCTTGTACTTCCCAGAATAAACTCAAGTTGTAACAATCAGAAACTTACAACTGATGCACTTTCATATATTTGCTCTTTTATCTGCAAAATTTGGATTCCACTAAAAACTTTTGAGGCACTACACCAACCTTCCCTTGTTGTCATCCTAATCATTTTACCAATTCTCTTTTATTTTAATATTAAGTACATGCACTGCTGCTTCAACAGTCTCATAGCCCATAGGAGATAATCAAACTGATTCGGAAGTGGTTCAGCTCTTCCAACCTTGCAGACATGGACTGTAGGGTGTATGCAGTAAAGGTCTCCATTATAACATTTTTTCCCAACTTCACAGGCAAAACTTCTCTATGGATCCATATCTCATGTAATCCAGTATCCGACCTCATCGACAGCCTCCATGGTGATTTATAAGTTTCAAGAGAAATGCAAGGCAGACAATAGTAGACCAGTTTGCTCAGCTCCAAGGTAGATACAAAATTTAAAGATGAGAGCCAAAAAAAATGTCACTTATTGGAAGCAGTTCGAGAAATTACAATTGATGTCTTGTGTGCATGTCTACAGTATTTTATGACAACGATAGTATTATAGCATCAGAAAATAGCGAGGTACTGCTTAAGTGCATGCTTGCAACAGACCAAAGTTTACACGCTAATGGATGAAATGTGCATGTATAAAACACCGATAACATTAAAATAATTATGGAAATCTAGCATCTAGTAAGGGTTTCACAGATATTGAAATAAACAAACTCAAAGTCAGGAAGTCAGGAGCGAAGATACTTACGACATAGCTTCAGGAGAGTGAATAATGTCGCGGCAACAAAGAAAACCATTGATATTGCTACCCAGAAATGCTGATGACATGAAAGCAGTCACTATTAGTAGTTTTATAATGTCTAAACGAGATAAAGAGATATCAAGATACAGAATGCGAAAGAATTGAGAACTATACAACTAGGAACCTAAACTTCACAGTTCTATAATTTAGGTACAAAAAGGACAGCTGTGTTCCTTTCTTTTATATTATGCACAAGAACAAATATCACTTTTAGAATGCTCTTAAAAAAATAGATTTGTTTCAGTGGTGAAAGCATTCACTAACTCAGTCCGTAGACTGAATTAAGAGAAGGGTATGAACAAGAGCCATAACCCATAAGTAAAAATCTTTAGAATACAAAGACATCTGGCACTCTTCACTTATTTTGTTTAGAGAGAAACTTACAGGAAGTGTTTCCCATATTGCATCGTCACTCATGCTTTCATCATCTCCTGGTAATAAAGCCTTGCACATTCTGAGGAGAAAACATGAGCTTACGCCATTATGCAGTTGAAGGGTTGTACATTCAGAAACGAAAAAGGCACACTTTGTTGGACAAGTTATGGACTCAATTAGATTAGAAAACTTCATGGACTTGACGAACAACTATTCTGTAGTTTCTTGTTTATTTCTAGAGTTCAAAGTTTGCAGCATGTGGAAAGGTTATCTAGTCAACAACTTTATTTGTGGAATTCTCTCTTTTAATGCCAATATACTTGTCTAGCACATATATTTTGAGAAACAGTAATCTGTTGTTACTCAATGGTGTCACATATACTGAAGAGAAGAGAAAGAATAAAAGATTGAGAGAGAGGGTAATTGAGCAAACATTATTGTACCTAAAATTGTCAATAAGGATGATAATCTCAAAGGCCAGCAAAGGAAGGAAGACAATTTTAAGGTGCACAGCGGCAGAATGATAAACTGCAATGTGAAGAAACATTTGCCAATAAAATATTAACCACCAATGCAGAAGCATGTATTCTGCCCTTCAGATGAGCTCATCGTACCATTGCTATATGAAAAGAAGGAACAGGATACAGATGAAAGAGTTTCCCTTTCTTACCATATACACTCTCGAGATATATACAAAGAAGCAGTTCGAATGCAACAAGCAACGGCACAGCAACCACAGCATGGCATGGGGCCCACTAATCAAAACAAATATATGATCAAATATAAAACTAAGAGATATACAAAAAGTACCACATTCCTACATAATTTACTACAGATGCACCTCCACAATTCTGAGAAAAATACATTATTGAAATATTTCTGAATGATCATAAGATGTGGCATACATGGCGATCGTGAGGAACTGATGGCGCCGGAAGAGAAAATCTTCCTCGTGCAACAACTGCATGAAATATCCACAGCGGAAAGAAAATAACCCTGCATAGAAAACACATATAGGAGGCTACATTAATAGGACAAGCCAACAAACCAGGGTAAGCCCATAGATTATATAGTAAGCTGCTATGAAAACTCCACCGAATTAATGCCTGGTTTGTACAACGATCAAAGAAGAATTCCAGTTAGATTCTAATAAGCATATTGAAAGAAATATATGTCTGCATAAAATCAGCCCTTAAAAGAGTTCAATTTACTATCTTTTACTCCTGTTTTCCTTTATTTTTACATGCAACGGAATACTCAATCATGGGCAATAATTGATCTTCTGTAACAGGATTGAAGCAAATTATAAAACTTTATGCTTAAACTCATAGGCAGCCATTTTTTAATCTCGAATAAGGCCATTTTGTGCTTAGGGAGTTCACCAGCTATTTGAGTATGAGAGGGGATTTTTCTCCTGTGCTCAAACAAACCAACCACCAGTTATTTAACAATGACAGGGAAAAGTCAGTGATGCTTGCTCCTATTCCAACTATTATGGCAAGTTCTCTTCTTATTTATTTATTAATACTATTATTTACAGAATCTAATAAGCAAGATATATTAATTGAATGGTCATCATCAATTGTTTTGCAAACTAATAGCACCCCATACTTTCCTGGTGGCATGTCGACTCAAATCCCATTTTTGTGTAACTATACCAACATAGAACTGATTCATCTAAACCAATCTATCCATTCTAACCATTTGCAATATTTTCTGGATATACAATAATAAAAATCCTCCATATAACAAATGTTAGGATTTGACCCAGTTTTGGTCAATACCTTTTCCTGGCGGCATGTCAAACTCAAATGTTTGGTCTGCCGAATTTATCATCGCAATATCTTTTCCACATGAGAAAAAGCACACAGACACACACACACACACACAAAGAAAGGAAAAAACAACAAGTCCTTGACAAGCCCAATACCAAAACATTAACAATCAGTATGTTCCAATGAGCACATGCGCAATCAAAAGAAAATTAAATTAGATAAAAGAACACAAGCATATGCAGCAAAGAAATTAAAGAGGTTATAGACAATTGGGTAAATAAAATAAAATCATACCACCAAGAGTAGGAAACGGCGTGATCGAGCTTAAGAACAAGCAGCACCGTAAAGAAGAAAAGCAAAGTGTGCGCTGTCACTCCCTGCAACGACTTCCCCACTCTTCTCCAGGTCATTTCTTCCCCTCTCTAGCTCTCGCACGCAACAACACGCCCACGGTGTGCCCAATACAGATATTTTTGAAGCACGAAGTGTACTTGTATATATATATATATAAGAGCGTGTGATTATATACCAACAAAAACCAAACCGTATCTATGTATGTATCTATCTATCTATCTCTATCCATAAAGATCTCAGCACCAACAGAAACAGCAGATATTTTCAGAGAAAACAGTATTTCCAGATAAATTATGAACTCGGACAAAATTCGCAAAAGGGACGCCTATTTTTTTCATATCAAAATCGAAAGGGGCTGAAATTGGGCAGAGGACAAAAACCTAAGTGGAACAGCTTTGTTGCGGTAGGCGCCATTGATGTTGTAATTGAATAATCGAAACGCCGAGAAAAATAGCAATACAAAATAATGAGAAGGGAAAGTGAGTTGAATTAAAAACCACTGTTGTGTCTCAGAAAATAGGAGAAGGTGAAGAAAATAGTAATGTGGTTTAATCCGCCATGTCGCTTTTCAGCCACGCGCAGAGCCACACGCTCTCTTTTCATTGGGGAGATTGCGTTACTTGTTTTTCATCAAAAATCAAAATGTTAATATTAGAAATGTAAATCTCTTTTTTTTCTTAATTAAATGCAAAAATTTAAAGCCCGCTCCATAAAGGACTCGAACCCAAAACCTTTGATATTGGATTCAAATTTCCTACTGTTAGACCAACATATATACACATGCAAATCTCTTTTGTCATCACATTTGCGATCATTTATTATCAAAAATCTTTTCCAAAATTGGTTAATTAGTAATCTCTTCATGCTATTTGTATTAACATAATATTTTTTACACAAAAATTAAGAAAGTATCTCATTGAAAAGATAAAATAACATAATCCTATTTATTTACGTGTTAATTAATACAGTTGGAAACAATCGAAATAAAATAATAGAACAACCTAACAATACAAATACAAATAGGACGGGGGAGTAAAAAATTGATAACTTAATCTCAAGACGTTAAGTAATTTTAAATTGTATTATGAGCTATTTTACAAAAAATGTTCAACCTTTCAAATGAGTAACAACAACTCGAATATTTTTCGAGTCTAATGTTATCTTTATATATTTTGATAATTTAACAAACAAACAAAAAATCAAATATTTCTTATCGGTCTAAAGTTGTTTTAAAACTTGGGTAAATTTTAGTGATTAGTACCTTTCTATTTAAGAAAATGTCGCTGAAAATAGAATTTGGATGGAAGTCGAGCAACAACGAACATTATAAAATAAGGGTCACTCTCGTTTGCACGTCTACAATGTGCTATTCTTTTCGTTTATGTTTTAATTAAGTAACTTTCGATTAAGAATTAACAAATCCTAGTGAAGAAATAATAAATTTTAATTGAGTCATGAAATCCATATTAATTAATAATTAACATTATTATGGCATTATAGATTTCTGTTAAGATTATTATCTTAACTTCTTTTGACAGATTAACTTGACTGCGACCCAATAATCCAAGCAAGAGTCTTATAATATTACACTCAAGCATCCTCTTTGCACGCTACATATTAGATTTACAATCAACTTAAATAATAAATTGGGGTGTGCATGTGGCGTATTTGGTTGTACAGTCCGTGATATTTTAACGTTTTTAATTTAACCACCAAAATTTTTAAACTATAGTATTTGTAAACTACTTTTGGATAATTTAAGAGTTTCTTGCATTAATTAGCTATGCTTTACCAACACTTCCCAAAAATATATAGTATACTTCGTATTGTATCTTCTTCTGCGGCGTTTGATGTTATACATGATGACAATTATCAGTAGATGCATTGATATGATGCATTGTCGCCATGTCTTGATCTTTAATAGTAGTATTATATTCATGTATCCACTTATCCAGATTTTGTCCTTTTTCTGTGCAACATTTCACAAAAATTTATATACTGCCGCTTTATAACACCATTTTATATTTGTGATGTTCCAACCCCCTGCATGTTTGATTTATCATATTTGATTTATCTAAATTGTTAATATGTATACTCATACGAAAAAATAACACTTTTAAACATATATGATTTGACAAGAAGTGGATAATGATATTACATATTGATATTACATAAGTCACTATTTTCATTTTATAACAAAAATATGTATAATAATTTATTTATTTGTGTTTAGTCTGCAAATTATAATTGACCTCTTGATTGTTTCATTCAAAAAAATTCCGAGAAAAGTGTCAACACTTCGCATGTTGTTGGATTTATACACAAGTTGCGCTAGTATTTTTCTGTTATTATTATTACTAGGGTTAATTGCCAATAAATACACGATTTTGCTCATTTTCTGAAATTGCACACTAACTTATTTTTTAGCCTAGTAATACATGAATCTAACTTTTGCCTGATTTTGCACACGAACCCGAATTAGCCCCAAATCAAAATTGATGTGGCAATCAAAATGACATCGTTTTACTTAAATAAAAAATAAAATCCCCTAAAAAGCTACCTCATCTCTCTCTTCTTGTCTCACACACGACCCCAAAGGTCCAATCTCATTCCCCTCCTCTGAACACCACCGTCCACCTATATCTTCTCCCTCCCCAGAAAATCCCAAAAACAGCCTCAAGGAATTGAAGGAAATAAGCAACCTAAACATCTGAATAGCAAAGCCCATGGTCTACCTTGAAAATTCCAATGACTATTCTTCCAAGGTTGCGACGACCGCTCCAGTCGGCGCTGCTGTGACTAAGTTGGGGTGAGATATGTCGTACGTAGTGTCTAAGATTGTGTCTTTACCGCCGTCGAAGCCCTGACGGAAGAAAATGATTTTTTGGGGGTGAGTTCTCGTCGGAAGAACTAAGAAGATTTTGATACTTTTTGCCTTTTTTTATTTTATTTGCCATCTATGGAGCTTAAATGAAATGTTGTGTGCGTGTTGGTAGCGGTGACTATCGACTGGAAGCAACGGGATATTGGAGATGATGGTGGTGGTGGTCACTGGGAACAGGTGTTGGAAATGATGGTGCGTGTTAATGGTGGTCGCCGGAGACAGGGTGGAGCTGCTGATATTTGGTGGTTTGGGTGTGAAAGTTTTTGCTTACCAGCATATCAGATTATGTTGGACAAATTGTTATAGACAATGTGCCAACACTTTTGGAAATAACAAAAACAGCAGCGGAAAGTAAAAAGCACACAATGGGGTATTTTTTATCTACAAATTATGGACTAACTTGTAGAAAGGATTCATCACTCTCATGAATCAAGATCAAGTACAACAGTGGGGGGAACCAACCCTATTGTACTCTAACAACGAAAAATAGAATGAATTTCTAAATCCGTTGTATAAGTTGCAAGTCGAAAACAGGACTTCTAAAACGTCCTCTACTGACTACAACTAATATCAACATAGTCTACAAGTATCCTAACTCTAATCCTCGCAAACACTTTACAAAGGATTCTAGACTAAATGTTGAAGGTGTAGGTCCAACACTGACTGCAACATCATGCAACCCTCAGCAGAGGACTTGCACTCGAATTTGTTGGATAATGAAGCTCTGCATAATGGGAGGATAGCCTTGTCCTCCAAGAATAAGTAGCACGTTTGCAACCTTATCCTTGTTGGTTGTGCATTCCTTAAATCTTGGAACCTCAACAACTTTTGTTTGGTTGACAAGATGAAAGCTCCTTTGTGAAAACTTGGTTCCATCCATGCAATTCATTTTTTCCTTTAATTAAGTCAAATAATCTGCAAAATAAACAATTAAGGAATAATACGAACAAGGAAAACATGTATTGTCATGTCCACTAACAAATGTTCGATATGATTTGGTCCATACAAATGTAAAATTGACATCATGGTTATTTAAATTCTTATAATGTGTAAAACAGTAAACTATATACTGTGCTATGTGCTACGTGTGTGTGTGTGAATAAAGTTGGGACAAGATTAGACATAAATATTTCCTCTTGTAATATATAAAACTTAATTAAAACCATTTATCTTTATATATGATCCACGAACTTAGCAATCATTAAAAAAATTGATAGTCATTTTAGTCTACCTTATTCTATTAATCTAACCTTAATAATAATGCTGAAATTTAACATTATAGGAAAAGCACCTAGTGCTAAATTAAAGTTGCATGCCTTTGATAGATCCTGATTATTTTTTAATAGAAGATTAGTTACTGATGATATCAGGAAAATACCTACTTCAAAATTAAAATTGAAAGTCAATCCATGAATTTAAAATTAATACTATTAATTATAATAGTAAGTACTCCATATAACCAGGGGCTTAGCCCACCGGCCACCGGGTTCCTCCCTTCAGGGGCGGATCCAGGACTCGATAAAAGGGTGGGCTGTAAAATAACCTTTTTTCTAACCTAAAAAAATAATTTTTTTCCAACTTATTAAAGTTCATAAATACCAAGATATTTCGATGTTGACCTAAGTTGTGTCTTCGGCCTTGTGAGACTTCAACACATAAATTATCAATAACTAAGTTTGCATCTATATCTCTAATAGATCTATATCAATACAAAGCACTAGTGAATGGGTTTTAGTAGTAAAAAATATGCAATATTAGATTAGATGCTTAGTCAACATAATTAGCATGCGCAAGAGTTTATACCTTTTAATCTAAAAATGTAATTGACTTTACTCAATAAGTTTAAAATTTTCTTATAAACTTGCAAATATTATAATGTCTCTAACTCAATATTAATGAATAACAAATTTTGATAGTGAAATTTTTTAGTATAGAATTTTCTTATAAACTTGCAAATATTATATTTTTTTAATTATTTGAAAGAATTCTTATTATCCAATAATAGAAAATAATTCAACAAATAATTCAACAGTCAATAACTTTATTATGATTTTAAAATTATTTTGGGGTGAGCTAATTTTGAATTCGAACCCAATATAACATATGAGTATAGAGAGAAAATTTGGGGCTCGCACTGGGCTGGAGCCCCTACTAAGATCCGCCCATGTCTCCCTTAGTAGAAGACCCAGGTTCGATTCCCTTTGGGAACGAATTTTCTTAGATTTATAAGGAGGCTTGGTAATGATTTCTTGAAGTATTCGGTGCTCGGTGAACTAACTATAACAATTAATATTGTCGAATAAAAAAAAATGAAGTACTCCATATATAGCCATCCCACCTTATATTTCTCACAGAAAGTTAATTCTTGGTCAATAATTAGGATATGCTTTTCCTGCCAAATCACTAAATAAGGTATAAAAAGCAACTAGTATTGCCTTTCTCTCTTTCATGCATGTTAGTGTTTAAATATTTAACAAATCGGAAATATTAATTTGAAAGTTGACAAACAAATAAATACATTTATTTAGTGCTCCTTTCTTTTTGTTTGAGGGAATTGAAGTGCTCCTTTTTTTTTTCACAACTAACAGTTTTTTGTCGGGATAATTCAACATTAACCACTTATGATACATTTTGGTACACAGACATATCACATGAACAAATTACTTTCTTTATTCATTACTTTTTGTCTTGTTACTTAAACTACTTAATTTCTAACCTAATTAATTCACTACGTGACATTAATGACTAATAATTCGTTTGCTGCTAATTGAAGTAAATGTTGATAATTTGTTGAGATTTGTGACGGATACATTGGCGACCGATTCAATTAGTTAATATAGTATATAATTTGTTAATTTTGTTATATTAGATTAGAAGGGTATAATTTAATTATCTTTTACTAGAATATTATAGATTCACAACAGAAATTCAAAAGGCAAAAAGGAGTCACTGGAGCTTTTGCCCTTTTCTGAGGCCGTGATTGATGGCGAATACATATATAGAGATTTCATATATTAGTACATTTTTTTTAAATAGTATCCCTTATATCATATCTTATCTTACTCCTCACTCATGCATTAAAGTTTTGATTCATGTTATAATTATTTATTTTGTTTATTGGGAACAAAATTGCCTTGAAGTCCCCACTTTTCGTCCCATACTCCTACCCCAATTCATTTATTCATTATTTTTATATTTTCGTTTTATAAATCACAATTTTATATTACTATACATGAATAATGCCGTGGTTCAAATAATTTATATACTAAATAGAGAAAAGTATTAAAATCCAAAAAAAAGAAAAGAAAAGAAATCAGAGTCGCTCAACACGCCCAACTTCACTTTTCCTTTGAGTCTCTCTCAAACTTCAACTACCAACCCAAAAAATAAAGCATTATTTGAAGAATCTACTTAAGCAAATCACTATAGCCATTTCATCTTCACACACACACATAATCCAATGGATTGGTTCTCTTGGCTGGCAAAAACAGGGCTCGAGCCCACTCTCGTCTATGAATACGGCCTCTCCTTCGCTCAAAACGAGCTCGAGGAAGGCGACATCTCGTATTTCAACCACGAATTCCTCCAGAGCATGGGGATCTCGATAGCCAAGCACCGGCTCGAGATCCTGAAGCTGGCGAGGAAGGAGAAGGGCGGGGGCTATCCCCCGCCCCCCCTCTCCAGGATCATGATCGCCATCAAGCGGACCAAGAGGTGCTTCTCCAAGTACCTCCGCCCCCCCTGGGCACGACCGCGAGAGGACTCTTCAGCCCTCGCGCTCGTGCCCAGGCGCAGCTACAGCGCGCGCTGGAGATCCAGCGCGCTGCTCAGGAGGAACAAGAGGATCTCCGTGGCCAGCAAGAGCGGGCCCTGCCAGGCCCCGCTCCTGCTGACCAACGGGAGCCCTGTTTTCTTCCACAGCTCGAGAATCGACAGCTTCTCGAGCCCGTGGGCCCGCGATCACCCCGCCGACACAAAGGAGGATTATGATGAGTATTGGTCCCCTGCAGTTGAAGATATCAGGTGGGATGCTATGTTTCAGAACTTGAAACCTACTTAAATCCTTTGGTGCCATTTTTAGTAGTAATATATATTTTTGTTTGAGTGGCGAGAGATTGGTTTTTTTTAGGGCTCTTCCACCATTACGGCTTCATTGGTTTAGTTTTATTTTCTTAATTACACAATTGATGCACGCAGATGTGTACGTGATTTTACAATATTGTATTTTATTAGGTGTAGCATTTCTACCAATCTTACCTATCACCAACACAAATTCGGAAAACTGCTTATGGTTCCACTTAATTACTAATTTCAATTGTCGCCTTTTACTTTTGTAGAGCATGACTTGTGCCCATTATAATGACTTTTCTTTTTTAAACTTTTGTGTCATTTCTTTAAACACATGAAGGGCTATTTTCTCGAGTGTGTCATGTTTACTAGATGGGAATTCTATTTTGTAATCGAGTTTCCTTCTGTTTTATGATAAACGCGTAAATAAAGTAATGCATGTGGCTGTGGATGTGAATAGATTGATTATTGACTTTAACTAAAGATTATGTCTTGTCTTTCTAAATTACGACCTGACATGTCAAAGAGTTAGTTAAATGTAAGTAATGCTCACTTTCAACAAATTTCAATTATAGATATATGGAAAAAGGTTTATTTAGTCATGCTGAAAAAATATCATGACATAACAAGTATGCAATAGATTGTCCTAGAACAAGGATAAAAATTAAGTGTTGCATGTCCACTTACCATATAAAGGTAAAACAGTACTTGAAAACATTTATTATTCCAAAGTAGCATATCATATGTAAGAATAAAGAAAAATAACATACTCCTCTATAAGAACGTTTGAATTATTACTGCATGACTATTACTCTTTCTTAGGTAGGCTATGTCTTTTTCTAATATAAGGAGAACGAATAAGTGTATTAATCCTCATTAATTATTGACATGTCAAGCGTTCAACCATTGTATTATAATCTTTCCAGATCAATCTAGTGAACTGTCCACGTTTGATGATTCAATTTACATTTTTATAGCTCGAAATTTAAAAAGTAAACCTAAGAGGTTAAGTCTTTTAAGAAAAAGGGAAACGAATAAATTCAAAATCTTGAAGCTCAAATGTCGAGAATTAGTTCACATAAATAAAGCTCATCTCTGTAAATTCTTTCGTATATAAATCTTTAATAAAATTTTGCTAAACAAAAATGAGTTTACTTTGCATAGACACTCCATGCTACTTTAATTCGAATCATATGCATGTACTCCTTCCCATTCCAACTATATAGGCTAATTGAAATTTCACAAGAATTAAGAAAATAATTGAAAAATAAAATTATATAAGTAAGTTTCTTAATATCTATTATTTGACAATGAATTACTGCGAAAATCAATCAAATAGTTAAATCAGAGTATATTAATAAATGAGTTAAAAACCATAAAGTTATTTTGCTCCACATCAATCTATTTTTTCAATTAAAAGGGCCTCAATGAATCATTTTTTTCTATATTGAACCATTTTATGGCCACCCACATTGTGGCTACATAGATTTATTCTACACATATTGTCCAATGTTAACTAGACATCCATTGAAAATATATTTCCCCCACAAAAGTCAAAGGGTATATATAGTCGTATGATTGAATCCACAATTAAATTTGTGGATAGGTTGAAATTAATGGGAGTGGGTGGAAATTGTGAATGACCCACACTACAACTTTTTTGCAAGCCAAAGAGAGTGTGCAATTGACAAACACGATGCCTTTGATTTCACTCCTATGGAGAAAACAAAAGTGCGAATATGTATATGTTGCCCAATATTTTTAGGATTATAAAACCAAGGCCCTTTAGTAGCTCTCAACCACGGCCACCAATTTTCACTTCCTTCTCTTCTACTTCTGTGCCCACAATTTTAAAGTATATATCAGAATTACAAAATTTATCTAAAATTATAGGAGGCTTTCAAATGAGATTGTCTTTGTCTACCATGCAAGGTTAACCTATAAACAATGCAATTTTATGCATGCAAATTCATCCAAGTTCTTTTAGTGAAACTTGTTAATTAAATTAACCAAGCTTGAACATGACAATATTCGGCTCATTAGCTCATTAAGTGATTTAATTTGAAATATTAAATTAATAGTAGATATGGTTATATATTATGATTGGTGATAATTGGATTAAATCTCTATTAACTCTATTTGTTATAGGGAAAAAAATTAACATATATATCATGCTATCTCCTATAACTTACACTACCTGCCTTAAAATAGAGGTGATACTCTACTACTACGGAACAATATTCAGATTCTAATGGAGTATTACAAACATAGAAATAAAGAGATATTTTTTTTAAAAAAAAATGGAGGAAATAAATAGATAAGATCCCATATATAATACTATCAAGTTCATATTTCCTACACATCTCCAAAGAAACATTTCATTCCTATCAGATATTGCCAAAACATTTACGCCCAATTAGAAATGAAAGCATACAAAGAAATCAATGAGATGGGCTCATCTCTGTTCCAGTTCCCATTATTATTTAAGACCAAAAAACATCCTTTAAACACAAAATACAGAAGAAGAAAAACACATAATGACAACCAAATAGAGTTACAAGCATCAAATATAGCAACAAGGAGCTCTGCATATATTATGTGTTAAAAATTATGCTTCTCTTCACAATAGACATGGTGGTGGGCATATCTATATATAAAACTCATGCCCATCTCACATACCAAAATTCTAAGTGGTAATAACTAATAACTCATATGCATATGCTAAACATAATCTTATTAGTCTGTAATTCCATAATTTCCTCTCCTAATCAGTGGGTGGAGCTCTGAGGCAGGCGGAAGGAACCATTGGCATAAAGCATTTGGTAGACTGGTTTTAACCTTACAGTGAGAACTATGCTCAACAAAGTTCCCAAGCCACAGAGCCCCGCCAAGATGAGGAACGTGAGCCTAAAGCAATTAGGACCAATGCACGACGACCCTAGCTGCTTAGCAGCCTCCATGTCGTATACCTGGCCAGCAAGCCAACCTGAGAAAAGAAGCGCGCCAGCAGGATTCCCCAGCTGCATGAAGTTGTATATTATGCCAAAGTTTCTCAGCCCAAAGAGTTCGGACGAGGTTGGGATCATTATACCAGTCTGGACGCCGTAGCAAACCCCTAGCAACGCTGTTGCAGCATAGAGGGTGCCGTTCATGGCTGAAGCGTATAGGAGAAATGTAAGGACCATGATTATCTGTGTCACAGCCATCCAAAATGTCCGAGGAATTGTTTTCAGCCTGGAATGGTGAAATGGTTAACAATTTTTTGACGACCGCAGTCTTTAGAAACAAGTGGCAAACAAATACAAAGTATGCTTATTCATGGATTGTGCTGTCCCAAATCTGTGTGAACAAAGCATTTTCACGCAAGTGCATATATATCACAAAAAAATTGTGAGACCGTTTGATAGGTCAATTTCCTTGCCAGTTGACACAGGTCCTGATTCAAGTCCATATGACATACTGAGTGCGAAAATACATAAAAGATGTCGCAATGATTTTCCAATATTCTAACCTTTTTAATTTTGATTTTGGCACTCAACGTTTCAACAATTTTCCAATAATGCCACAAGGTCAATATTCCAGCATTGGAACATCAATGTGGCTGTCTAATGTGACGTGGAACATGTCTCACCATATCCCCATGATAAAATGATGCTATTCATGAGGATAGGGTGAGGCCAGACATCCAAGTCACATTTAGACGGAAAATTGGCATCGTGAAATTATTGAAAAAAATGTGAAAACATTGTGTATCAATTTGATAAAAAAAAATATTGGCCTCGTGATATTATCGAAAAACATCGAACATTGTATACTAATTTGAAAAAAAAAAAATAAAGGATTTACATTGTTGAAAAAAGTTGAAATTTGTGATGTTTCTGGTATTTTCCCATAAATTTGAGAAAATCAATCTTTGTAAACAAAAATGGCTATATAATTGAAGCATGAGACTGTTAGGAAAATTCATGAATTGAGCCCTTGGAATAAAGTGAAAGCAAGACACCAAACAGAATATGTAAACTTTACCTCACAAAGTGTTCTGAGACAACTCCGGCTCCAAGGCGACCCAAGAAGTTACAAAAGCTGAACAAGCTCAACAACACAGTAGCATCATCGACACCGAGCGAAACACCAATTTGCGCCAAATTATTAAGCACAGTTACTCCCGAGCCAACTCCGAAGAAGTAAACAAACCATAGAAGCCAAAAGTCAGCCTTCACAACAGCTTCACGAAATGTGAAGTCTTCTCCTCTCCTAGGTTTTCTTTTCTTCTTAACTGCACCCTCACCCATGGCAAGAAGCATATCCACCTCTGAGACATCTTCAGACTCGTAATAACTTCCAAGATTGGCTGCTGATGAGGACGGTGTCAGGAGAGGATCCATCGGATTCGAATCACCTTTGTCCCCGACTAAATCAGCTTGCTCGCCAGATTTCTTACTAATCACGGGAAACAAAGTCATTTTCAAGGGAATTGCTAGAGGAGCCATCAAAAGAAGAATCATCACAGCAATGAATATATAGGAGATGGCATTTCCAAGAGATAAGGAGTCCTTCAAAATGGTTGTGGTGAGAAGGTAGATGGCAAGTGTAAGACTAGCTGCTTGGACGAAAAGAAAATGACCACGTTCCCGTGAGTCTTCTCCAGAGGCCGGTGTACAGGGACGGACGAAGTACATCATTGCGAGACCTAGAGCCGGAATCCCGAGTGTTAGGAGTAGCAGATGGCTTGATGCGGAATCATTAAGGACCATGGTGAACACCTCTGTGAAAACGGCACCACTTAAACCAACATACCCTTTTAGTATCCCAGCAACCGTGCCCCTGCTGAGAGGGAAGTTCCTCATGTTGGTGACGATGACTGCTGTACCAAGCCACGCGCTGCTGTTTGTGGCAACGCACAACGCACACCACAACTGTGACAGTTATCAGATAATTAGGGAGAATGACTCATGATAAAGGGAGATAAAGTCCTGCTCGCAGAGTGAAGATGTAGGCGTGAATAGTTGTCGTGTCCATAAAAGATGATGAAAGTAAGTTAGTCGTCAAGAACATAAATCAGGTTAAACAATGAAAATAAATATTATACTACTTTTTTAGTTAATATTATCATAATCTTTTTTTCTAGTGAAGGTGGTATGTGGAAGAAATACATAGATGATTAACTTAATGCATTGTAACGATGTGATATAGCTAAAGTAACGAGATCAAAGTCAGTTCTTCTACCAAACAATAGTCACTTGATGTCCAAGTATTGAAACATACATGCAGACCAGACCTATAGTTATGTTCAACACATCGATTTACAAAATCTTTCTTTGCCATCAAAATTGAACCGAGAGAGATTCTTCAATGGCTAAAAGCCTAAAACTAAACAACCTAGTAGAGAGCAGAGGTCCCCAAATTTGTTACAATAAAAAATTGGAAACTTGTTCTAACCTACAAATAATTTATCGATTAGAGATTGAAATATTCCTTCTCATAGTTTCAAATGAATAGAAGCAATAGGTCCACCAAAGGATTCAGTGACTCAATGTTCGAATTTAACAACTTCAAAATACAAATAATTAATTGAGTGATTCATTAAAGAGACCTAACTATATTCTCCCTCACCAAACTTCTTAACTACCAGCAGTCCCAATTAGTTGAAGCTCAACTCCCAGCAGACTATATATACTAGAACCCTAGCACGCAAATTTGAACAACAATTTAAGAGAAACAGGCAAAATGAAGAAAGGGAGGATGAAGGGGACTTACAACCCAATAAGGCATTGAGGTAACAGTCTGGCTAACAGCTAGCCAGATAACACCATAGCCGAAAAAGGAGGCGAAAACGCCGACGAGAAGCACAGACCAGGGAGGGAAGTTGTTGCAGGCGATTCCAGGGAGAATCCCCACATTTTCTCCGATATCATTGGCGACACCGAGGATGGTGAGCTGCTGCTGACTGAAGCCGAGGACTGATTTGAGGGAGGGAGAGTAGAGAGAGAAAGTGTAGGCATTTCCGGCAGCAATCTGAACCCACACCGCCGCGCCAAGCCCCACCCACGGCGGCCTACTTCCTGCTTTTAGCTCCACCATTGAATATCTCTTCTCTTTAGGCAGTGGTGACTTAGAGTGAAAAAGGGTTTAATTAAATAAATTGACGATCGAAAACAGAGAGAGAGACAGAGACGTATAACAGTGGGACCCGCGCCTTGGATCTTCTTTCTTCGTACTAATGGAATATCTTATTTTGTAATTGGATCGCACGGAGCACTACCTTTTCACGTTCCTCGCCAGATACATTCATTTCTTAAATTTAAGAGTATAAAAGAAAATTGAATGATTGGTGTAGAAGAGAAATAGAGTTGGAGGAATGATGTATAAAATGAATTAAGTAAGTGATATTTATAGTGTTTAAAAATTTAAAAAAATAAAAGAAAACAAAAAAAGGAAAAGTTTGTTGCCCTACGGCACGTGGTGGGCGGAAGAGGGGGCTGGATGGGAGCTGCCCGCCACGGTGCGCCCGCGACGGACGGCAGCGGGGTAGCTGCCGCAGCGACCGCGGGTGCGCCCGTGCCGCTGCGAGTACCCTAATGGAATACTATCTTATTTTGTTGGTTTTTTGGTTTTCAATTATTTTCATTTATTAATGATGATTATTGTTTTTCTTCATTTTTATATTTATTGATTATTGGTTTTTCTTCATTTTTATATTTATTATCAGACGTCTTCAAAATGGTTTTCTCGCGCATGTGAAAGTGACTAATTGTTTTTAAATATTGATTACACATGCAGTGGGGGGTGGTGGTTTCTTACGAAAGTAAGAGACTAAATGGGATCTTTTGAAACACTTTTGACATTTTAATAGGAAAGCGTGCCTTCAAATGTGGCCATCAAATCTATACTGCTAATATACTAAAATGGGATCTTCTGAAATAACAAAGAATTAGATGATTATATTTTATATCCTAAAATCCCAACAATATAAATTGTGTTCATTTTATGAAGTGTGATTCTATCAGGGTTACAACTTGAAGTGAATGACAGTAATGTCAAAATAAAATATAATTTTTTTATTTTTCAAATCTGATTTGGCATTTTACAACTATAAAATAAACTCATCTTTAATTGCATAATATGATATTTATTATATATACCTATATAGTATAGTAAAAGAAATTAATTTCATTATATTTAAAATTTATGTAGAATATTTATAATTTTAAAATTTATTAAATAATTATTTATCGCACACTACACGTGCAAAACTAGTTTCGAATATAATACAAATTTTAACAAACTGGTATCTCGTTCGGGCTTTTGGCATATGGACCGGATCTATTTAAATTGTTATGATTATTTTTGTGCGGTCTAAGGAATGAGAACTCGTCTCTCTCATCTTTCACTTTTGTAAACTATATATAAACCTATACCATTGAACTAAAATATTCAACTTAAAGTCTTAATTTTAAATAAATTATACTCTCATGACTCATAAAAATTACTCCTATTAGATCTATTTATAGTAGTAGGATCGAAACAACTCATTATCTTAGATTGGAGTTATTTGTAAAAAAAATTACAAAAAGACAAACAATAAACACTTGTCCAAATTAAATCAATGATATTATTTTAAATGGTGTTGTAAAAAGTCATTATACAACGATAAAAAAAATCACAAATATCAGCTGCCTCAACATATGAGAACGTGCTATTTGGAGTTTGAAGTTTGGTATTGAATCGATGATACAGAAACTGTGTTCATCAATCCCTTTACCTTATCATTGTCTTTATTAATAGAATATATATATAAATATATATTTAAAAAAATGATTAGGAAGTTAGAGAAAAACTTAAATTAATGAGAATTGTAAGTTTACGGGCACCGCCTCAAAATACACACACCCACACGTGCAAGCGGCTGAATTTGGGGGAGAGAGACAATCCACCCACCAACTCCTCTTTTTTTAATCTTAATGTTATGTTATTTCGATTTTCTTTTATATTATCATAGAAAATTTTGCATTTCAATTCTTGTATACTATTTTTTATTGTTTGCTGGTGCTCAAATACAAACAAACGCATAGAATGTCTATCTTCGTGAGTTCCCCTGGGCTAGACTTAGAGAGATGAAAAGTTTTGGTCGAATCAAACATCTACACGATCGATCTTCAATATTTTGTCACGTATTCCACGACACATATTTTTGTACAACAGATATCAATTCCTAACAAGACTCTTCAAAAGTGTTTCAATTATGCAGAATTTTTATGATATTTATTAGATGTGACATCAACTCATTTGAGCTGTAGATAGGTAATTGGTTCGGACTAGTATAATATGTATGATCTATTTTTGGATTCGAAAAAGTTGGTCATGTTTTACTAGTTAAATATGATGTCGTTGTAGATTATATGGTTTGTTCCAATAGTTAATACTCAATCTCATAATTTCTATGACAAAAGCAAGAACAGTAATGGGCCAAAGTACTCCTTAAAAAAAGACAAAAGTAATGGGCCAAAGGGCTTGCAACCAAACACTATTAGTGGATCCTAAAATTGCCCTTTACTCTCCACCTTAAAGAAATTGGCCATACTAACACTAAATTCAGATATGTATATGTTATCCTTTCAAAAAGAACTTCTATTTTATTTATAATTTGTTAAGGAAAATCGTAATATTATTTTTTAGTTCTTTTAAACTCGCACACAATCAAGGTGACTAGAAGTCTAGAAATTCAAACCTAAGATTGAAAAAGAAGACGAACAAATAGTAAGGCCACAACTTTAGCTGGATTATGTGCAAGGTAGTTCGTTTTCTTAGCCTCTCAGTTTAATTGGTGTAGTTTCACACACAACTTAAGCAAAAACTGTAATAGAATTACCCCAGTTGATGCCTTTGCCTTTCCCCACCTTCACCTCCTAAGAAGTTTCTTCAGCTTATTAATGGTTTACTATTATCATTAATTACTTAAATGGAATATATCTGCCCAAAAATTGGAATAACGTGCCAAAAGAGTATAGTTATTTTCCCTAACAGATTACTATTAAAACACCATATGCACAGGGGACGGTGTCAGGAATTATCAATAGGGGGCTGAATTAGACGGGATTTCGGGGTGGTAGCCCTCGAGCCAAATATTTTGGGCCCACGTTTTTTGACCAATATATATTTTTTTTTTTTTGATCGGATAAAGTTAGATATTAGTAGTTAGTTCACCAAGCACCAAATTCTCCTAGATTACTTCGCCAAGTCTCCTTATAACTCCATAATTCGTTCCCAAAGGGAATCGAACCCGAGTCTTCCACTAAGGGAGGAACCCGGTGGCCAGTGGGCTATTAATCTTAATTATATGTTTAAGTTGTGCTATTGTATAAATAACAATTTTTTCTTATATATTTTATCTATAAAAAAATATTACTCCCTCCGTCCCATTCATAATGTCCCACTTTCCTCTTTTGGTTGTCCCATTCATAATGTCACATTTCCTTTTTGGCAAAGAAAATACACATAAAAAGTATGTGGACCCCATGTGGACCACACCTCCTTACACTCATCAATTTTCCCTCCTTAATCTCTGTGCCCAAAAGTAATGAGACATTATGAATGAGACGGAGGGAGTAAAATTCTGAGCTTTTATATTATTAAAGAGCACTTTGACATTTGCGGGTGTGTGAGTCGAGATAGAGTGCATTGAGTTGCGTCTGCATCTGTTTCTCTATTTTCCTAATTAAGTCATTGTTTTATGTATTAGTTTTATTTTAAAAATCGTGTGCTTAGTTTTAAAATATTAGATGTGTTGTGTGATTTTTGGTGAAGTTGCTTCTTTGACTTTTAATTGTAAAAGCCACCCAAAATCATAAACTAAAAATAA
>JAYJMF010000044.1:3128642-3139087 GCA_036873715.1 Salvia sclarea | reverse complement strand
CCCCCCCCCCCCCCCCCCCCCCCCCCCCCCCCCCCCCCCCCCCCCCCCCCCCCCCCCCCCCCCCCCCCCCCCCCAAAAATAAAAAATACTCTCTCTGTCCCTCAAAAGTGTGCAGCCCCCCTTTTTTAGAAACATATTTTACCAAAAAGTCAACAATCTTCGACTAACATACACACAATTTTTCAAAAAGTGGGACCCTTTCTCCCTCACATTCACTTTATCACTCATTTTATTAAAACTTGTGCCACTCCCAACCTTGCACACTTTTGAGGGATGGAGGGTGTATAAAAATTCATAAAGATAATTTTAGAATAAATTAATAAATTAATAAAGAACAATATTAACATCATAATATTGTTTGAAATGAAATCTAAAAAAACAAATTAAATACAATGATGTCATAACATTTGCCTTTGTTCTTCATGTTATGACATTGTTGCATAATCACTTCATTAGTAACACTTATAAATTCGTCATTTTTAATGTATGACATTAAGAAATTTCAATACTTATCTCAATACAATTATATTGAGAACTCTTGATAACCTTTAATTATCAATGAAATAATGATTTTTTTTAAAAATCATGAATATATAAATTAGAATAAGATAATAGTTTACAAATTGTAATATGAAATAAAAAGATAAAATCAAATTAATATGAATAGATATTTACAAATTGTAATAAGAAGCTAGTCAAAAGAACCTGGACAAAATAAATTCTTCTTTTTTTAAGTATGGATATCGATCAATAGAAAAAATTGATTATGCCTATTTTCTTCAATTTTAATAATAAGAAAATCAATTTTTCTTAGCTATGTGGACAAATTTAAAGATAAATAATGTTTCTACCAAATGCAAAATCTTCAATCTAGTATTAATACATATATAAATACACATTTACTTTTTTATTTTCATTAATACTATAAAATTACTCAAATACTCCTAATAATTTTACAAATTTCAGGGGGCGCCACGTACGGCCCCCCTAGCTAGTGGCTCCGCCAATGGACCTCTGACGGCTAATTCCATGGAGAAGGGGTGTGCACAGCACCCCCTCTCACCGTAGCAATATCAGTATCCCCTCTCACTGTTGAAATATTAAATTAATTAATTTTAATATTGCTACAGTGAGAGGGGGTGCTGTGCACACCTCTTCTCTATGGAAAAAACCGACCTCTGACTATGTCCTAACTTTTTACTCCAACACTTGAGTCTAAACAAAATAAATTAGAAAACTATAAACCACCTTAAGAAATTTTGGAATCTTCAAAACACTTTACTAATTTTCACAATAAAACTAGCATCTCATTAATTATCAAGATGTGAGAATTTGAAGTGTTTGCATGATTTCACTCACATATATGGTATAACATAAATAGAAAGCATGAGGACCGTTGGTTAGTTGGGAAGTTAAATGTAGGGAGATATAGTTGTTCAAGTATCTTTGTCTCTTGGCCTTTGAATTTATTGAATTAAATTTCCAAAGAGAAAATAAAGATTAGATGCATGTGCATACAGTCGTGCACAAAATGGAGCCCCATTTCCATTTGGGTATATACATCGTGGCCAATAAAATCCAAAATGGTGTGGAAAAGTCTACGAGTAACATGGTTTTGCACCCTAAGCTACATATGCCATCACATGCCCTAAAAAAGAAATGGGCAAGCCTCTGACTAGTAACTTGCATATAGTTTCAATAGGAATTAAACTGTCACCTACTCACACACATGCACAACACAACACATAAAAATGACGTGACTGTGTGTTGGTCTAATAGTAGAAGGTTAACATCCGAGGCCAAAGACCTCGAGTTCGAGTCCTCCCTAATGTGTTTTTTAAATTTCTACATTATTTTATTATAAAAAAATGCATGTTGCAATCCAAAGTTGCATTGGTATAGCTCCAGTGAAGACATTGATCAAGATGCCCACCAATAAATTTATAAGATTCTATTTAATAATTCTAAAATCATCACATTATTCTTAACACAAAAATAATATAGTAATAGAGAAAGTCGAGTATCATATTTATAGGAATTGATATGGAGAAATTACAGCAAGTAATCCTAATCAAAACTTCACTAATATTTAAACAGACAGATGGGATGATGGTTTTTCTATTTCTAGGATGAAAAGCAATTAAAAGGTTTTAAACAATGGTGAAATAGATGATCCTAGCTAGGGTTGTACTTAACCTAGTAAAAGCTACACAAGTTCACCAATTAATCTATTTACCAATTTTTTATCCAACTTAGATGGGACTATACTAATGCAATATGAGATTCCTTGATTGGGTTATCTAGATTGTGGGCTAGTCTAAACTCTATCTCCTTATAAGACTCAAGAGAAGTAAGCTAGTTACCAAAAGTTCCAAGGTATTTAAATCTCTATAAATCACCTATTTTCCAAATTAGATAAACAAGCAAACTATATTATGTTACATTAGATTAATTATGCAATATATTCTTGATCTGACATAAATCACATAATTAAGCATGCAATAATAGTGGTCAATTACTAAAGCATGAGAATAAGCACAATGGATCATAAATCATAAGTTAGAAGACAGATAATATTAGTAAGTTAATATATGCAACTCTAACTTTTCATAAAAATCCTAGGATCAAGAAGGTGTTTAGCTAGACGTAATTAAAGAAGAAAACATAATAATAAAAGAAGAAGACATAATTAAATAGAAGGAGAAGATGGAAACTCTTTGACGAATAATGGTTGAAACTTTATTAAAACTTGAAGACCAAAGTTACAAAGCTTGAATGAAAGAACAAAAATAAAAGCTAAAACTAAGGCTAGAGACTAAACGAATTCAATAAGAAAAGTGAGAGAGTAATAGGGTATGAGAGATGACAAGATATAGTTATAATGGGGATTTTGAGGCCTATTTATAGTACCAAAGTCAAGCCTAGTATCCTACACCAACTAGGAAACAAAATCGGACCAAAAAAAGGGAATATAGGCCTTTTCGGACTCAGCCGCCAGTATCCCTCTCGGGCCACCGGGAGGTGGAACGAGAGGCGTCTCTGAATGCTTCGAAGGGTCTCTCGGTCTTCCTCTCGACCGAGAGGTGTCTGAGTTTTTAAGCGACGTTTTTGCTTCGACTCGTTCTCCCTCGTCCGAACTCCAAATCATGCATGATTTTCGGCTACGACTCCTATCGTGATATACTTCAATTCTATGCATTCCAAACTTCTCAAAGGATCAAAAACAATTCTGCAATTTTTCTCAACTTTGATCCTTAAGTCCGTTGGTCTTGTTTCCTTTGTCTCTTCGGATCTTATCATCAACACTTTGGCGTCTCTTCATCCAAAAACTTATAAAATAACGTAAAGCGTAACAAAGCTCGACAAAAGATAAACATGCCATAAACGAGTTATAAGACCTAGAAAACTAAGAAATAGGCATCACAAAGCATGTTATAAAGCGTGTAAAATAGGGACATATCAGCAGTAAGTCGAGATGAAATGAAAGAAACAAATGAAAGAAAAAATGATAGTGGGACCTGGTTGAGACGCGACATAAAAAAGAGATATTCCCTCGTTCATGATATTCGTTCACATACTTAATTAGTGAAACAGATTATAATAAATTGTATAAGAATAAAGTTAGTGAAAACAGAGACCGCACATGTGAGTAGATTGTGTGGGGTCCATAAGAAAAAAGTTGACGTTTTTCATGGACGCTCCAAAAAGAAAATAAGTGAACAAATTTTATGGAAGGAGTCGAAGAGGTAGTAGATGGTTTCAAGCGGTTGGAATTCGAATAGAATCATGCGTTCCACATTTTTCTATTTCCACTTATATTTTCACGATACGAGTAACATTTGTTATAAAATAAAATTTTATTATTATATAATGAATCATAATTATATTTATCAAAAAACATTAAACTTTTAGAAAAATTATGTACATGGTTTTGAATTAGCAACCCAAATAATTTTTTTAACTAAAAAATATAAGTGAAGTATAAAAATAATAAACACAAACACCGAAAAAAATCATCTAAGAAGTTAGAAAAAAATGAAAGTGACGTAGAATGCACGGGACACCAAAAAAATATTTCTCCCTCCGTCTCACTCCAATTAGCACACTTGCTAAATTGGGTTGTCCATCTCCAATTGGCACATGCCATATTTAGCATAAATTAGTCTATTTATTTAAGCTCAAAAGTATAAAAAGTACTCCCTCCGTCCACCAAAAGTGTATCACTTGGTAGATGACACGGATTTTAAGAAAAAATTGTTGGTTAGAGTGTGAGTGGAGAATGGGTCCCACTTTATTGACTTTTAAGTAAAAAGTGGAGTAAATGATAGATATTTTTGTAAATATTGAATTGGTGTGGGGTTGATTGTAAGGAGTGTGTGTGGAGTATAGTCCAAATAAGGAAAGTGATACATTATTCGTGGACGGATGGAGTTTTTTTGTTTTCAAAAGTACTAAAGACACTCTTTTCTAGGCTTAATTAATCTAAAAAATATAATTTTTTTTAATATATATGTAAAAAGTAGGGGTGTCAATAAAAGTGTTAAGGAGGAGTATATGATATACAGAGAATGATATGATGCCATTAAAATCAGTCTAAAATCCTAAAATTGCGGCTATAGCTTGTGTAGTCAACATTGTAGTTGTAAAAGTCAAGCACCATGTATTTAATTTCGTGATAATTTCGAGGTGCTAAGCTGGATTATAGTCTTTGATGGAACGAAAAAAAAAAAAAGTCTACATGAAGTCCTTAATTTACATAAAATAGCGTGTGCTAAATTAGAACATTGGTAACTGTGCTATCATGTGGAAAAGATTGAGCATCGAACTAATAATGTATAACGAAAATAATAGATTTGATTATTTGAAGAATGTTTTCTCTAGGGAGAAAAGAAAAAGTTCAACAATGTCATAGCAAATTTTACTCAATCTTGTGGGTGGATGGTAAAGCATATGAAATCTTACATAGTGTTTTAAATTGATGTTTAACCATCATTACTAATGCTCATTATGCAATTAGATGTCATGTCATGCATGTGGTATGTATGAGGTATGTATGATAATATAGAGAATCATATGTTTTAGTGTTTCGATGTAGCTTAATCAACCGGTGAAGAAATCGTGTACAAGATAAATTATTTCTTCCAAATTATACTAATTCACTTGAGATACAGTGTATTAAACTTTGTGTTCAATTAATACTTCGATTTTTTATTATTCAGATTTTTTCAATTTTTTCAATTTTAGTATAATTATGTAATTATTAACTAATGTTTATTTCACCTAATTACTAATTAAGGCCGGTACGTATGTGATTATTTTTTACCATAAATTTCATTTTTATTAGTTAATATTTCATTTCTCGGATTGATAAATGTATATAATTTTTGTAAGCTTCAAGTTTCTAAATAAAAACATGTCTTACTTGTTTATTTTTGTAAAGATATACTCTTTTCGTCTCCCATTAGTAATAACACCATACTTGGAAATTAAGAAAGTATTATTTTTGTGTGTAATATGGTGGAATTCACTATATTGACTAACTTGTCAAAGGATATTAATTTTGTTACATTTTATAGCATATATCATTTCTAATGAGAGAGTTCAAAATAACAAAATTGTTATTACTAATGATACGGATGGAATACTTTTCCATCCTACAATTATAGTATGATAGTGATACATTAATTGTAGGACATAAAACCTCACCCGATATCAACCAAATATGTATTTTCGTGTCATGCGCCTATACAGAGGGGACAACATGGGATAAAAATGCCCTTGTACCGCTGTGAGTATTGAGAAACCAAAAATGGTATTGATAAGACATAAACTTGAAATTAGTAGTGAGGTATAGCAAAAGAAATAACGGATGGGATCCTCTATTCCCAATTTTTTGTGTGTTACTGTGTGCCACAACGAATTTCGATAGTCTTAATAAAAAAAATTGTAAAATAAAAATTTATTATTACATAATATATTATGACTAATATTTATAACAAAAAAATTAAAATTTAAAAAATTATATACCATGATTTTAGAATAATCAACCAAAATAAGTACTTTTTAAATCTAAATATTCCATAATTGTGCTATATGGTTTTTTAAAATTCTATTTGTTTGCTATAAATATTAGTCATGATATATTATATAATAATAAATTTTTGTTTTACAAAAAAAATTATTAAAACTATCAAAATTCGTATGGCACACGGTGGCACACAAAGAACTGGGGACAGAGAATCCCGTTAGAATAAATATAAGATGTATTGATGAATTCCTTTAAATAGTCAAAATGAATTATGAATGCGCGTGATTAAGGTTCCACCTTAAATGGCTTTAGCGACAATATCAAACCTAGATTTTATATATTGTCCCATTTTGGAAAAACACAAAGGTTTAGATTGATAATATTGCCGTGTCTGTGTAAGAGTCAAAAAGTGGGAAAAACTAAAGCACTGCTGCTAGTGAGGAGCAGCTGTTTTCAGGTGTTATATTAGACATTTATACACCCAATTACAAAAGGGACTTCACAACCTCTCCCTCTCTATCTCTTTCTCTCATTTTAAATTGGTGTTTGTTATCATAATAACAATATCATTAAATTGTTGAAAGTAAAAATTGACTCCACAAATATAGGATGCAACTTGAAATATTGCATTGTGAATGAGTAGCCCGCTCAAAGAGGTGAAAAATAAAAGTGATTTTGAATTAATTAATTGTGATGATAATTTTTCTCTAGTATCGATATAATCACAATATTATATATATGCACAGCCGTGATGGAACTAGAAATATAGTTGGCAATGAGCTAAAAATTGAGGGCGCTAATATCGAAACATGTCTACAAAATCATATACTAATTGTGTAAATTACAAATCAATTTTTCTAAGCGTTGTTGAGCAGCTCATTATAATGTAAATTAAAATCAATTTTCGAAACATGTCTACAAATTAAATCATTATAATGTAAATTAAAATCAACTAATGCGAAATAAATTGAACAGATATACAGTACCCTAGGGAAATTCTGAATTGAAAGAAATTTTATTGCTAACATTTTGTGGCCCATCTACTTACAGAGCGCAACGCCATGTCGGGTTGAACAAGAAGAAGAAATTAATAATTTGGTGGCAAGTGGAGCTAAAATTAACAAAAATAAATAACAATAGGGGCAATCTTAAGCTAATTAATTATTGGGCATGACAGAAGAGAGCTCAACGGAGCTATAATCAAGCAGCTCTTGAATCATCTGCTCGATCTGATCATCTTCGACGGACTTGATCATCATCATCTGCTGCCGTCCATTCTGATCGTGGGCGGCCTGCTGCTCCGCCTCGCCACTCTGGAGCTTATTGCCAACTGCTTTATTACTATTATCATTAGCCATCTTGAGAGAAGTCATGTGGCATTTCTGCAGCTTCGCCATGAGCGTGGCCGAGAGGAGCTTCGCCGACGACGAGTAAGGGTCGCTCGCGTCGTAGGCGAAGTTGGTGCGGGCGCGGGGCCCGCACATCATCCTCGCCGCCGCGTCATACGCCCTCGCCGCGTCCTCCGCTGTCTCGAACGTGCCTAGCCATATCCTCGTCTTTCTGAATAATCATTTCATTTTTGCATTAATTTATATAATGCATTGATCACACTAGATTATACTCCATATTTAACAAGTTGTATAATAAATGTAGCATGCATGAGTAAATAGAGGAGACGTGACATGATTAATGTAATAATATAGCTAAGTTAATTAATGAACGGGAGGAGAAATGAGAGCTTACAGCAATGGGTGGCGGATTTCGGAGACCCAAGATCCCCAGTGGCGCTGGCGGACGCCGCGGTAGCGCTGCTGCGGTCGAGCCATGGCGGCGGCGGAGGTGTGCTTCTTTGAGCAGGAATGCGAGAGAGAGAGAGGATCAATTGAAGGGCGATTAAGAAGCAGGGGAAGAGGAAGGGTGTGTATTTGTAAGGAGACTTTGCGGCCTTCAGTGAGAAATAAATAGGGGAAGGGGGCCCCACTAGACTTTCCACACTCTTCATCTTTCCTTTTCCAATAGAATGTCTAAAACAAAAGAAATGTAAAATCTATTTATTTTGTTTATGGGGGGCAGGGCATACTTCATGTTGTGGAAATCCTACTTCTTTCTCGGACATACCATGCTAATTAAACTATTTTATATTTAGATTTTCACCACAATATATAAATTCTTCAATCACTAACTGCCTATTACAATCATTTTTTCTCATAATAAGCTAGCTAGGATTTTGTTTTTCTTTCTTACCTTAGTTTCAGTTGCTAATATATGTTTGCATGTTGCTTCCCGTGCCATGCCTATATTAGCTTTTAAGTACTTATTATTGACATACATTTTCAAATTAATTAGCATGACGGAATTTTGTACGGCTGCTTGAAGGCTATTTCGTAAAAACAATATTTTACGTAGAATACACTATCGCGTATGTAGCAGCCGCAGACATCTCTTGTTATCGGTTAAATAAAAGGTCCAAGTTCTGCAACTTATCCCTAGAAATAAATTTTGGAAACAAACTGTGTGACATGTGAAAATAACACCACCAAAGAGCCTACAATTTGAAAATCGTTCCATATGCTCGAAAATGCTACAAATACTGATATTTACTATGGATAAAGTAGAATACGTCTCTTTTTCGGTTCCCACAAGTCGGTGTTTATTTGAATTTGGGATAGAAGAATAATAGAATTTGAACCTTATATCTCACTCTTAAAAGAGAAAATCGCATAGTTTGAATGTCTATTAGAGGGACCACACAAGTCAGCGACCGGTAAAGTGACTAAATTATACCATTGGACTAAGGTGAAGAGCACCATTCACAGGGGGACATGCATATGGCAATGGTTTACAATAAGAGTTAGATGAAATGTATATTTGTCAACATTAAAAGCTACCATAACAAGGGGGAATGGCCTTCCCATTTATGTATGGCACAAAACAGTTAAAAGGAGAGAGATATTTTGAGAAGCAATAGTGCATATAATATTGAGTAAAAAGTGAGGACAATCCATATGTGATAGATCACATCAGATATTGCAGAACTGCTAAACATAGGAAAGGCCTTGCCCATGTGCCTTTATCTCTCTATAATCCACAGAATGGTGTCCTCATGGGTTTGTTGGGTTATGGCTGCTATTTTTGACCGTTATTTCAATGCTAGATTACACAAAATCCAAGAGTGCTACAAAACACACTGATTCTTCCCACCCTTCATTCACTCCTAAGATTAGTCATTCCACATGCTTCATATCCAAGGGGATCTAGAACTCGATAAAAGGTGTGGGCTGAAAAATAATTTTTTTAACTTATTAAATTATTATAAATATCCAAATATTTGGATATTCACATGAGTTTTACCTTTAGCCCTATCAGACTTCAACACATAAATTATCAATAACTAATACTATATTTATATCTTTAGTAAATCTATCTCAATATAAAATACTAGCGAATTTTCAAGTAAATTATTCCCAACTGTTTTACGAAGTGTCATATTCACATGCTTCATTGTAAAAAATGTTATTTAGTTTTAGCAATAGAAACATGAAATGTCAAAATTAGATACTTAGTTAACGTAACATGCGTAAGAACTACGAGATTTTATTGTTAATAAATAGTTGATTTTACTCGATAAATCTAAAACCTAAAATTCTAGCACATATCACATGCTTACAATGTCTCTAACTCAATTTTAATTTAAAAAATATTTTGCTAATGAAATTTTTAAGTATAGAATTTTCTTTTAAACTAGTAAGTAGCTAGTATAATTGTCTAATGATTTGAATGAATTCTTATGGTTAATGAGAGAAAATAATTTAACAAATAAAAACTCTAATTTTAAAATTATTTTGGACTGGGCAAATTTTAAAATGAAGCCCAATATAACGCTTTAAAATTACAGCAAAATTTGGTGCTTGTACTGGGCTGGAGCCCGGTGGAGCCCCAACTAAAATCCGCCCCTGTTGATCCAATTATTCCAAAATTAATATCAAATTTGTGAAGCATTTATATATAGCTATGATACCTTTCCTATTAATTATTATAGGGTTAAAACTCCCGTATCCCTTATGTATATATACTTCACCTTGTAATCAAAGGTGATGGGGGTTGAAGGAATACATCTTGAATTTGAATAGTGTGATGTATATATACATCGATGTATAGGAGTCCAACTCTAATTATAGTTGTTTTTATTAAGTGACCCTAGGTTTTAATAGTGTACGAAAGTGAGGGTGAGGGATCAGGGCACACACAAATCTAGGGCTATCAAAATTTTCCGAAAAAAAGGAATACCGTACTACCGTATCGAAAATTACCGGAAAATACCGAATATAAGGTATACCGAATTTTCGGTAAGGTATGATACCATACCGAACTTTTTGGTACGGTAAAGGTATCACTTTTCCAAATACCGAGGTATACC
>JAYJMF010000044.1:3091178-3112213 GCA_036873715.1 Salvia sclarea | reverse complement strand
AATTAATGAAATTATTAATGTTGTTTTGGAGGGAAAATATTTTTTGTTGTGGTTTCTCTTTTGTATATGTATAGATTCCTAAATGGTTGCAACTTGCAATAAAAAAACTAATAGTGACGTTCATCCACAAGAAGGATTATTTTTAATATCTATATATAGTTTTGATATTCAGATTTTTTGCCACATCATCCTTAAATTCCATCCGAGTGCTCCATTCTCAATTTTCTATTTTATAAATATTTTGGTATTTAAAATTATTGTATCAATTCCATATCGAAATTGTAGTAAATTCACCCAATAAAAATCTCTATATAATGATACTTCTATGAAATTTGATTTACATAAGATTAGTTTAATATAAATATAAAACTAATAATATTATTTGTTTCGTAATACAATCATATTTTGAGAAATAAAAAAAACATTATTTTGTATTTTTAAAATTAAATTTGAGTTATGCATTAGTTTTTCATACGAATAATGTAACTAAGTAAATTATAGTTTCGAATATTGAAGAAAATTGAATTAGTTGATGTTTATGACCGTAATAAAATGATAAAATATTTTATTATTTATTTATTTTTCAATCCTAAAGTCTAGGATTTTCGCCGCATTATTCCCATAACCCCTCCAAATGCTCCATTCTCAGTTTTCTATTTTGTGATTTTTTTGGTATTTAAATCATTTTTAAATTTACATCAATTCCATATCGAAATTGTAGTAGATTTCACCCACTTAAAATCTCTATAAAATGATACTTCTATGAATTTTAATTTACATAAGATTAGTTTAATATTTGAATTGAACTAATAATAATATCATTAGTTCTGCAGGACAATCATATTTTGGCGCAAAAAAAATATTATTTTTATATTTAAAAAAAAAAATTGAATTATGCATTAATTTTCATAAAAATTATGTATTATATTAATTAATTAATAAACTTATTATGGTATTAATGTGTCAAACTTATAAACTATAAAATAAAATATCGATTTTTTATGGGTTTTTAAAATTCAAAATTTTGCCACATCATTACCAAAATCACTCCAATTGCTTCATTCTCAATTTTATCTTTTGACATTTTAATCATTTTTACATCTTAAGTTCTATCCTACATCGATTTTTTATGGGTTTTTACCTAATAAAAATCTCAATAAAAGGATATTAATTTACATTCTTACAATTACACAACATTGACATTTAACTTGTGGTGTTTGTATCTTCAAGTTCATTTGGTCGAATAAAAAAATATATTGAATTTTGTTTGACCAAATAAATTTTATGTCTCTATTTTTGAAATTTCATATTAATCTTCATAACAATTAATGATATAACAAAATGTAAATCTTAAAATACTTTATAATTTTGAGATAAGACGAGACTTTCGTGCATTATTTTGACGGGGCAACCATATAGCGTATCGAAGAATCGAGACAAGATGAGAAATTTAAACAAATCATAACCAGGGACGAGACTAGCGTGCATTAGAGACATATGAGTACGAGATGAGACTATCATGCATTATTCTACAACCATGTAGCGTATCAACGAGCCAAGACAAAATGAGACTACTGTGTATTGAAAGTAACCATATAGCGTACCAACGGGAGGAAACGATACTACCGTGCATTAAAGGTAACTATATTGCATACCGACGAGACGAGACTACAATGCAGTATTTCGACGAGACAACCATGCAACACTACAACGAGATGAGACGACAGTACCGTGCTTTGGAGGCAAATAAGGATGAGACAAGACTAGCGTGTAGTATTTCAACGAGGCAACCATGCAACGCTCTAATAAGGTGAGACGATCGTGTAACGTTCCGGCGAGGCAAGACAACCATGCTGCTAATCGTGACTTAAATAATTTGAGGAAAATTTTGCACAAATAAATTCATTGTGAGTCCAACACAATTTTACATTTTCTATAACCATAGATATAATTTCTTTTATGTAATTAGTATTAATTCTTAAATCAACCGTCTATAAAATTTATGATAAAAACTCATATGTATTGAAACAAAATACTAATAGATTTGCACAATTAACAAGTATTATTTTTAAGGGGTATTTGCGCCTAATTACACGAAATTTAGTCAAATTCTAGTTTTGCACATGACGTTTAAAATCTTTTTGTAAATGTACCACCTTTCATCTCGTTCTGATTTTTAACACACATAAAAGTTCCGGTGAAATTGAAACTGATGTGGAGGACGGATTTGCCTATATGGACATAATGGACTACGAAATAAACGACGTTGTATCTATTTAACTAAAACGACGTCCTTTCTATTGAAATAAACGAAATATTACAGCTGGACATTGTTTCTACTTTCAACTTCTTTAGCTCTAATTTTGTTTATTTCAAGAAAAATGACATCATTTTAGTTAAATGAAAACGACATCGTTTATTTCGTTGTCCATTACGTCCATGTAGGCATTTTCATCCTCCACATCAAGTTCAATTTCAACGGAACTTTTACGCGTGTTAAAAATCAGAACGGGGTGAAATATGGTGTATTTACAAAAAGATTTTAAACGTCATGTGCAAAATCAGAATTTGGCTAAAATTCGTGTATTTAGGCGTTATTCTTCATATAAATTTACAAAATGAAGTGTATTTGTTTAAGTTCATTTTTTATATGTACCACTAGTATTGATGATGAGATATCCAAATATGCTGGTATCTTTATCCTCAGCTATATGAATTAAAGATATTTTTTATATGTACCACTAGTACATTATTTACTTAATGTCATTTTATGAATTCACTCGAGCTTGCATATTAATTCAAATCAGAGTGTACAATATCGAGTAACGAAGATGGAAATCCCGACAACCATGCCATAAGAGAGTCCGTAAATAAGGAGCATAATTCACTCATTTTTTATATATATTTCAAACGTCACTATTAAACAGTGTTTTATTATACAAAACGTAGTATGTGAAAAAGAGACTTGAATTTTTTAATATATTAAATATGAAAATAACAAAATAAAACTCTAATAATTAGGCATTATGTGCTTCTATGGTCTTCTAGTATATTAAGCTAAGTACTATATTTTTTTTCTCTCTCTCTCTCTCAATTTTTTTTTTCAATTTATAGATAAATTACATATAAAAAAGTGATGTTGAACAAGTAGAGAATTTGTGCTTTTTGTGAAAATTAAGTGAACCAAGCACTTCCTAATATTAGGCTTCTTCTGCAATCTGCATTATTATAGGTATGCCTTTTTCCCTATAAATTTATTTCTCTTCCTCTCAAGTTCTACTGAATTTGACTAATAAATTTGATCATGGTTGGTTGGGATCCGCGCAGAAGCTCAATGGATTCATAATCATAAATATTAGGGTTTCCCACCTCCGTGCATCGCCGTCAAGTATGTGTGCTGCTGCATCTTGATCTGTAATAACTTCCTTGTTTTTAGTTTATTAAATCGAACAATAGACAAAAACTCTTGATTTTTATTTCACAAACCACATTTCTTTCTCCTTTCTATTTTGATTTTTGAATCAGACAATTGGGCGTTATTTTTTGGTGCCAATTGTTCATTTTTGAGCTTCAATTCTCGAATCCTGGGAACTGGGATCGAGGACCTGGGGTTTCTAGACAGTGATTTTGATAGAGAATCTCTTTGGTGCTTTTGTATTGGATTGTATTGAGAAAGTTGAAGGATGGATAAGAAGAAGGTTATAGCTCCATTGGTGTGCCATGGCCATTCTCGGCCCGTTGTCGACCTGTTTTACAGCCCGATAACGCCGGATGGTTTCTTCCTCGTTAGTGCCAGCAAAGGTAATTGTTTTATTTCAGCTGGTGTTAGTCCATCGCATTCCTTGTTTATGCTATTCTTCAGATAAATCATTATGTGGATTTATTGTTTTTGTGATTCTGGCGTCTAGGTTGGAACAATTCGTCAAAATATTGATGTATATGATGCATTTTGGGCCTCTTGTGAGTTCTTTGTTTGGGAATTTAATCTGGCTGGATTGATTTATTTTATCCTTAGCGGGTCAGTTTTTGGTTTTGCTAGCCTAATGTAGTCTGATGCATAGGAGATATCAGAGTAGTGCATTTGCGTATATAGTGTGATGACTTGAATTTGGCCGTGTGTCTTGAAATGGAAACTGAAAAAATAATGAAGTAAATATCGAGTGGAGAACAGGAGCAGAGTGTGTGCTACTATTATATTTTAAATGCTATTAAGGATGTTGGTCCCTGTATAAAAATGCTGTTGGATATGTTCTCTTATTTAAGATATGTAGTTCACAAACTGATCTTATTTGCCTAAAGCCTCTTTTACAGTGATGATTTATGTTATTTTTCCTCAATTTGTGCTTTTTTGTTTTTAAGATGCGTGCCTCCCCTGCTCATTTGTGCCTTAGCGTGCTTTGCCCATATAATGACTATGAGTCTCTCTTTCTCTCAGATTCCTCACCAATGTTGAGAAATGGAGAGACTGGAGATTGGATTGGAACCTTTCTAGGGCATAAAGGTGCAGTGTGGAGTTGCTGCCTCGATAAACATGGTTTGCGTGTAGCAACTGCATCAGCTGATTTTTCTGCGTATGTTCCGTGTTTCTTTTACTTGAGGATCAATCTAAGTTGTTTTTGGAATAGATTCATCTTATTCTTGCAGTCAGGGCATGTAGAACCATATGTGATCGTCCACATAAGCAAGTGTCTCATATTCTAAGCTTTGTCGACCAAACTAGCTTCATTTATGTTTCATTATTTTGTTGGTTTGCAGGAAGTTATGGGATGCGTTAACAGGGGATGTTTTGCATTCATTTGAGCACAAGCACATTGTCCGTGCTTGTTCCTTCTCAGAGGTACCGTGTTCTGTAAATTCACACTACAAATGTTTATTGATTATTCTTGTTATCTATTTGATATTTTCTGTTGATTTTGGGGTGTGAAATCTTCTGTATGGATTTATATCCTTACAGTAACTTTTAGGAATTCTCAACATCTGAAGAGTAAAATTTAAGTATCTAATTTGGCTTCTCAAACTCCACATATTGTAATGCTTTAAGTTTGAGGTGATAAAACTTGTGCTTAGCATGGTTTTAGAATGTTGATTTCTGAAACTTATTTATATCTGATTATCCGTTAGCTTTGTTTCTTGAATTTTGTTCTTT
This sequence comes from Salvia sclarea, assembly GCA_036873715.1. Lineage (NCBI taxonomy): Eukaryota > Viridiplantae > Streptophyta > Magnoliopsida > Lamiales > Lamiaceae > Salvia > Salvia sclarea. The sequence continues at coordinate 3,107,067 of JAYJMF010000044.1, read as the reverse complement.
GCAAACTTTGAAGTTTGCATATGTAAAATATCTGATCTTAGTAGCTCTCATATATGTGTGACATAAAGTGACTTTGACAATTGAAATGGCATGTGTAGTATCACATTATAGCTCATGACATAACCTAGAATCAGAATAGTTATGGTGATTGAGCTTTTTCCATCAAATTGCAGGATACTCACCTGCTGCTAACCGGAGGAATGGAGAAAGTTCTTCGTATATATGATTTGAATTGTCCCGATGCACCACCCAGGGAAATTGAAAAATCCCCTGGTTCAGTTAGAACTCTTGCTTGGCTTCATAGTGATCAAACAATTTTAGGTTCTTGTACTGACATGGGTGGGGTGAGGTACGTCAAGAAAATGCGAAATAGTATCAAGTTTCTATTTCTAATCCTTACTCAGTACTAACATGAATATATGCAGAGACTTGTTTGGCTGTTCCTATTCTCTTTTTTAGCATATGAAAAATCCTTTTTCTTGCACTTGCAATTTAAAATTTGATGCCCTGCTATTCTAAATGATGGCGATAGGTTATGGGATGTGAGAACCGGCACGATTGTCCGAACACTCGAGACAAAGTCCTCTGTGACGAGTGCTGAAGTGAGTCAAGACGGCCGCTATATAACAACTGCTGATGGATCATCCATTAAGTTCTGGGATGCAAACCAGTACGTCTGTTTCTTGCCAATCTCTTTCTCTATGTGATAAAGTGCACTGGGTAACTTATATGCAAAACCGTTCAAACAGCTTTGGCCTGGTAAAGAGTTACGATATGCCTTGCATAATGGAGTCAGCCTCATTGGAGCCAAAGTCTGGCAACAAGTTTATTGCAGGTGGAGAGGATATGTGGGTCCATGTATTCGACTTTCACACTGGAGAGGAAATCGGTAAGTTCTGCATTGCTTTGAACTGCCAAGCATCAATTTTCTTGACTAAATATGTTGCTATGTTTGTGTTTAGGGTGCAACAAGGGGCACCATGGTCCGGTGCATTGTGTTCGTTTCTCACCCGGAGGCGAATCTTATGCCTCTGGATCTGAAGACGGGACTGTTAGGATATGGCAAACAGGTCCGTTGGATCATGCTGAACCGGAGAGTTCAGCTGGCAATGGACCTTCGCAGGGTGTGAAGGCCGTAGTGAACGAGGTTACACAACAGATGGAGAAGGCGCTGATTGTCGATGACAACACTGCCTTTGTTGAAACGACGACCCCCAACTGATGAGGTGAAGGCAACGGAGGCTGGACCGCCTGATGTAACATTGTCTAATGTTTGAGGGATTCATCTTTTTGGAATAAGAATGAGCTTCTATTATTTGTTTTTCTTCGTCCGTGCATCCATTTATTAAAATACCAAATAATTATGAATGCATTTTTTAAAAGGGACCTCCAATTCAGTTGAGAACCCAACTGAAAATAGGTGATAAATGGATCTTTTCTATACACTAAAGCTCGCCGCTATAATCACTATTTCGTACCATTCACTTGAAGGTTATCAATTACCAATTAGAATTTTGGGAAAATGATGAAATACGCCTTTAATTAGGTTCAAATTGTCATTTTGTCATAACAAGGGAAATTGTTCAAATAAGCTCAAATAAACCCCTAATGTTATGTTTGGCCCAAATATATCCCTAATGTATAAAAAATGGAGTAAATTACACAATTGATAGATGAAGGTGTTCAGTAATTCCAGTTTTTTCATTTTTTTATTTTTTTATTTCGGGCCACTCTATGGACGCAGGAGTTAGAAGTTGGACGGGCGTTCTTCCTCGTTCAAACTCTGTTCAGAAGAGAGAAAGCGTTGCATAATTTCTCCCCATAATTTCAGAGATGGACAGAAAATGAAGAATCTGCACACTTTACAAGGACGAAGGAAAGTATATTTTTTTTAAAAATCTATACCGAATCAAAACAAGTATATTTAAGACAGACATGTGAAATTATCTTTTAGGGCAGGGAGCATTATTTTTAGTTAAAAATCAAAATTTCAATTTGTGCACTATGGCTGTGCATTACCAACATCACCGAAAAAAAATAGGTCAATAGAAAAATAATGATCGACCTCGTATTTGATTAACTGATCACAATAACAACTACCGGTAACACAAAATGCTAATTTTAATAAAAAATGAAATAAAATTGACAATGTATACTAAACAGTCTCTGCCCTGCCTTCAGCAAGATTCATACCAATAAAGAGCAACAAACAATAAAGAAGTAGTTGTAGCAATCAAATTATAGGAACCTTAGGCATACAAAAGCTGAGATATGACAAGTAGTGCAAACACATGGAAACATATAACTATGAGTGATCGAACTGAGTCTGCTGGTTGATCACAACTTTGATAAATCGTATACGGACCCAGATCAACACTAATGTCATTCGCTATCATTAATAATCTACTTCCAGAGCTTCCTCAATGACATATTCTTCTCGGTCTCCTTCTTCATGACCTTGGCAACCGCCATTTCGAAGTCCTCCTGAGTAACATGAACTCTTCTCTCTCTAAGAGCAAACATTCCGGCTTCAGTGCAAACAGCCTGCCAAAGTAAACCATACATTTTTTAGTTCATTAGTGTAACACAATTGGACTTTTGTATGAAATGCACATAATTTGAATATGCTCAAGTATGTTTGTCAAAATTACAACCAAAGACGGACAACAGTCTCCAGCTGACGATCACAACCAAACTAGTGCAACAAGAAGCAGAATACATGATTAATTGATTCAAAGAGTGTAAAGCCTCAAGACAGCCACGAACCTTAAGTTCTGCACCAGATGCTCCATTCATCTTCTCAGCAATCTTCTTTAGATCAATCCCTCGCATTAAATTCATTTTCCTTGAATGTATCTTCAAGATATCACAACGAGACTGGAGAAGTTTTCACAAATTAGTATTTGGTAGACAAATGAAATAAGCCCAAACAAAAAATATCAATTAAGACTTGAATATGAAAATTGTTAGCAAATTTGGAATACTAGGTATCAAGCACTAGGTCAATTGTACAGATCTATAGGAACAAGATTCAGAATGTATGATCTCAACATGCACTGCTAACCTCTTCATTGGGATTTGGGAACTCAATCTTCCTGTCAATTCTTCCCGGCCTAAGAAGAGCTTGGTCCAGAATGTCAATTCTATTGGTAGCCATCAACACCTGTATAGAAGATGACATAATATTGACATCAAGCTCAGTTATCACAAATCCTAATCAGAATCAAAAGTAAAGGATAAGATTAGGTATAAAATCAGAGACCTTTATCTTGTTAGATGCTTCGAACCCATCAAGTTGATTAAGAAGCTCCAGCATAGTCCGCTGAACCTCACTATCTCCATTTCCACTTCCAGATTCCATACGAGCAGATCCGATGCTATCAATCTCATCCATGAAGATGATGGATGGAGCATGCTCTCTGGCAAAAATAAAAAATAAAAACCCATCAGGCATCACAGGAAACACATTCTCAATAAAATATATTGGGAGGGTTGATTGTGAAAAAATACTAACCTGGCCATGACAAAAAGTTCTCTAACCATCCTAGAGCCTTCTCCAATGTACTTCTGAACCAACTCAGAGCCCGAAACTCGGATAAAAGTGCAGTCAGTATGGTGAGCCACTGCCCTTGCAAGCAGTGTCTTACCAGTCCCAGGAGGACCATATAGCAACACTCCCTTCAGAGGTCCAAAAATATTAAAATTAGAAAACCCAGGATGTCAAGTAACAACAGTTAGGATGTTTTGGAAATTACCTTCGGTTGGGCTATTCCTAGACTCTCAAACAATTCTGGATGCTTGATTGGAAGCTCAATCACCTATAACACAGACAGCAGCACATGAGAACTGATGGTTTTCTGATCAAATTAATCATCATACTTCTCTTTTATATGAACCTACTGCAGAATGTGCATAACCAATATAGATAACGCTTATGTACAAGAGGATTAAAAATCAATTTTTATCGTTAATTAAATTCATATGTTTTCTTTGAGGAGGCTCCCCTTTTGCACGTGCCTTCTACCTCAAGATCATGAAAAGGCAAGGGACAATATGTCCATGAATAGACCAACCCCCACCCCCCAACTATGACCAGGAGAGTGTAACACCCAGAACAAAAGGATACGTCAAACCTTATGATGTAGAAGGGAAGAGAATACACCAAAAAAAGAAAATATTTGCTACTTCTTAAACAACATTCTACCATCTCGAAATGTGGGAAACCATAAAAATCAGATATACAATACAAATATGTCAAATAACCCAGGTAAGTACCTCTTTGATCTCTTTAATTTGCTGGTCAAGACCACCAATCATGTCATAAGTGGAGTCTGGAACTTTTTCAACTTTCATAAGGTTCACCAACGGATCAACTTTGCTAGGCAGGACCAAGTGGAGCACATAGCTATCATTGCGTAAAGCTACCCTTGTTGAAGGTGTAATCTTAGTGATATCGATGCTCTTGTCGATGTCAACCACATACTTTCCCTCAGGATGGACCTAAGCGAAACCAGAACATAAACAGCACAAAATTCATATTTAGCAGAAAAGTTTAACACTGAATTTCAGAAAGAATATTATATTATGACAGCACATGTATCAGGTCAAAACCTAAGACATAAACCAAAACAGATAGCTCATGTTCTTTATCTCCCTCTGAGTGTAACATGGAGTCATAAACCATTCTCTTCCCTTTTCAGCCAGGGAAATTAAAATTTTACTTCATTGTGGATCAAATTTTACACTCCCAAACACCTGAATTAAATATTAAAAGAAATAACCCCTGAAGTATTACTTTCTCAACCACTTGTACTGGTATCTTATTCAGATATATGATATTCACGGAACTTATTGAGTAACTAATTTTTCAGCAGCAGTAACAATGAGTAATACGAAAAGCACGGTGTAACCTTCATCTCCATAAAAAGTTGCCTGAACCAATTTTTAACAGAAGCTAAATTCGTGGATTGACATACATAGGCAAGAAGATGTTTTAGTCATATCAATGAATGATATAAAAAACTAACTGTTCTCGTGAAAAATGAAAGCATTAGCCCAGAAGGGAGACAAGACCAGAAGTTCATAATTTCTTCTTTTTTCTTGTTCGTATATGTAACACAAGATCAAGGAGGAAGGATGGTATTAAATGATGTGGTATAGACACCCAGAAAATAAATAAATGTTGTTTATAGCGAACAACTAACCTTAACAAGGACCTTTGACTTTCCCATAACTTTGACAACTTCACCGACATATGATCCAGGCTCCTGAAGAAGCTGCAACTCTTCCTTTAATGATCTCACTGTCGAATGATAATCTTATTTAGGATTTATGTCCATTTCGACCAAATATCTATTAATCGCACTTCTTGAAAAATGAAGTAGCATTTTTATGAAGATGGAAGCTCTCTAAGAATAAACATGTACAGAAGACAGAAGAATGTGGCAAAACAAAATCACAGAAATCCAACAATTCTTTAGCAAGATTGACCTTAAATTTATCTCTGAAATTACTTCCTCCTCATTGTGGGCTATGTTTTGTTATTCTAAATTACCTTGCCCGCCGAGCAGGCAGTTCACAGATAGTGAAAATTCCTATTACTGTTTTTATAGAAGAAGAGTCCCTATTTTAGTTTATATGATAAAGACAGCATAAAACGAAATAAGCTCATCGAAGCATTCGAATTCCTCTTACAGACCCCCAAACAAAAACACCAAAATAAACATTTAAGTTCACAAGGCGAAAATAAATCAACTGCCCAGCTGGAAAAAGCTAAAATATTTTACGGTGCAATAGTTCCACATTTTGAGAGCTCTGTAGAGGAGAACGAAAACGAGAACTACTACCAAACCCTAGGGTTTCCAGAAGAGTAACAATTAAAATTACACATCTGAATTGAATCCACAAGCGAATCGTGTATAACCTCGAGCATTAAGGTCATTGCGCTGAGCTTCGAGGCGCTGGAGATCGTGAAATTTCTGACGGACCAAGAGCTGCAAATCCTGTATACTCTGCTGATAATACTGCCGGAGGCCTTCGCCACCGCCGGAAGCGGCGCCTTGTTGGTGCTGCCGCTTCGCTTCGTCGGCCTGCCGAGCGTCTATCGCCGCCGTCGCCATTGATACGTCGTCGTTCGATGTCTGGGCAGATCGGAGAAGAATTGGGTTTTCGTCTTTTCTTTCTTAAAAAACGAATTGGGTTTTCGTCTTGGCCAAGCTAAAAAAGGTATTAAAATCCTTGAATTTGTAGTCTCTCACAGTCTACACCGCCTAATATTTTGGTTACTATTTATTTATCTATATTTATTATATGAGACAAATGTTTTGCTTAATTTTGAGGACTCCCCAAGGTTTCATGATATGTCGTATCGCCCCCAAAAGGGAGCTCCTCAACTTACGTAAACAGCTTCTTTAAATCTGATTTCTTTTAAATTCTTTTGATGAAATGTATATATATTTCAAGTTATTATGCAATGAGCCAATGACATGTAAACTTGATATTTTTAATCTAAAAAGTTCAATTAACAAGATACTTATGTATAGATGATACTACTATTTAGTGGAAATTGGCAATTCATTCGAGCTTAAATTAATCGATGAAAATATTTACATTTACAATATATCAAGTATAATTCATTTTTTCTTCTCTATCATATATTTCAAATACATTAATTTGCTCGTCTAATCGACAGTGAGAGAAAAAATAATCTAATATTGAATAGTTTAATAAGTGATTTATAATTTCATTGTTAAAAATTACTACTCGTCTACTCCATCGTAGACGAATAAATCAATGATCCAGTAAATTAGAGAATGACTGTAATTTAAAATGTAGCAGTGTATATTCGATTCGACCTATTTGAAAAATTGAAGAGAAATATCATCCATAATGGATGAATAAATCAATGATCCAGTAAATTAAATTAAACAAAGAGAAACTCCACTCATTATGCATTATTATGTTCATAAATGGACTTTTAATAAATTGAATGATATTTACTTTTACTTTAAATGATAATACAGTAATATAGTGATAAATTAGGATTATTGCGCCAAAATATACGAACTTTGGTCAAATTCGAGTTTTGTAGACTGCTTTTAAAATCGCTATGTAAATACACAACTTTTAGTATCATTATGATTTTTACACTATTCTATTTTCAGATGAAGTTGAAACTGAGTTGGAAGATGAAATTGACACCGTGAATGTCGAAATTTACAAAATGAAGTCGATTTGTTTAAAAACAAACATAAAAATTGGTTTTCTATTATATCGAAAAACATGCCGGTGTTAAAACTCAGGGTGTCTCAAATGGTAGAAACTAGTTTCTAGTTTCTTGTGTGCCACATCATTTTGGGAACTCATTTACTTTTATTCTTCAATGGTAGAAACTAGTTTCTCATTTGAGGGTCCCGCTATAATACAAAAAGAAAACACTAATAAAATAGAGGAAAAGAAAAAAAAAATGCAAAAGGTAACGTGGGTCCCATAAAAAATTAGTTTCTATTTGGGAACTAGTTTCTTTTTTTTGTGGTAGTTTCTAAAACCTCCAATGGTGATTTCTATGTTTTGGAAACTAGAAACTAGCACCATTGAAGGCACCCTTACCCTTAGAACGACATCAAAAATTGTTTATTTAGGTTGAACAAATGGAGAATTTCTGCTTGTAAAATTAAGTAAACCGAGCAGGCATGTACTTAGCCAGTTAGCACTTACTAATATTAGGCTTCTTCTTGCATTATTTAAGCTGAGCCTTTTCCCTATAATTTATATTTCTTCCTCTGAATTTCTACTGAATTTGACTAATAAATTTGATCATGGTTGGTCGGGATCCGCGTAGACGCTCAATGGATTCATAATCATAAATATTAGGGTTTCCCACCTCCGTGCATCACCGTCAATTTTATGGGCGCTGCTGCATCTTGATCTGTGATAGCTTCACTGTTTTCTAATTTATTAAATCGAACACAATATAAAATACTCTTGATTTCTATTCCAGAAACCACAATTCTTTCTCTTTTCTATTCTATTTTTTGAATCAGATAATTGGGCGCTATATTTTGGTGCCAATTGTCAATTTTTGAGCTTCAATTATCCAATTCTGGATCGGGGACAGTGATTTGTATAGAGAATTTCTTTGGTGATTTTGTGTGGATTGTATTGAGAAAGTTGAAAAATGGATAAGAAGAAGGTTGTAGCTCCATTGGTGTGCCATGGCCATTCTCGGCCCGTTGTCGACTTGTTCTACAGCCCAATAACGCCGGATGGTTTCTTCCTTGTTAGTGCCAGCAAGGGTAATTGTACATTTTAAGCTGATGTTTGATCATTTGCATTGCTAGTTTATGCTATTCTTCTCAACGAAACAGATAATAAACCATTATGTGAATTTATTGTATTTGGATTGTGGCGTTTAGGCTGGACGGTTTCACTGAAATATTAATGTATATTGTTATACATTGTGTGTCTCTCATGAGCTGTTTGTTGGGAATGTATTTAGTTATCTAGCTGGTTTGTTTAAGTTGGATGAATTCATTTTATAGTTGTGACTTAGTGGCAAAGTTATTGATTGTGCCTGCTTAGGAGAAATCAAAACAGTTCAGTTGAGTATGAGTTTTTAGGAGAAATTTACTGCATTTAGTTTGGGAGTGTGTTCTTGAAAGGGAAACTAAAACAATGAAAGTAATAATATATGGAATGTAGAAGATGGGCAAAATAATGTCTTTTTTAAATGGTGAATTTTGTGCATGAATGTTTTCAATTAATGATTACATTTTGAATGCTATTAAGGTTATTGGTTCCTTCCTATATAAAAATGTATCTGGATATGTTCTCTTGTTTAAGATATGTAGTTCACAGAGTAATCTTATTTGCCAAAGGCCTCTTGTACAGTGATGGTTTGTGTTATTGTTTTAAGTTATTACTCTGGTTTTTTAAATCTATGTTTCCAAGATTTGTCCTTTGTGTTTGAAAGGCACGTGCCTCCGCTGCACATTTGTGCCTTAGCGTGCATTGCCCATTTAATGACTAAGGGTCTCTCTTTCTCTCAGATTCCTCACCTATGTTGAGAAATGGCGAGACTGGAGATTGGATTGGAACCTTTCTAGGGCATAAAGGTGCAGTGTGGAGCTGCTGCCTTGATAAACATGGTCTGCATGTGGCAACTGCATCAGCTGATTTTTCTGCGTATGTTAAAATCATTTTGTTTCTTTTATTAAGAATCTCAGTTGTTTTGGATAATCCCCGAGCAACATATATTGGTGTCAATATATGTAAAACTAATGCGGCTGTCCACATAAGCAAGTATCTCGTATTCCGAGCTTTGTCTACCAAACTAATTTCATTTTTGTTCTATTATCTCCATTTTTTTGCAGGAAGTTATGGGATGCGTTAACTGGGGATGTTTTACATTCATTTGAACATAAGCACATTGTTCGTGCTTGTTCCTTCTCAGAGGTGCCATGTACATTAATTATTCTTGTTATCTATTTGATATATTCTATTGGTTTTGGGGTGTCAATTCTTCCGTACCGATTTATGTCCTTGCAATAACTTTCATGAATTCTCAATATTTGAATAGTAAAATTGAAGTCTTTAATCTGGATCTCTAAGTCCACATATATGATAAATCTAATGATTAAAAGTAAAATTTTAAAACTTTTGCCTAGGATGGTGTTATTATGTTGATTTCTTAGACTGATTCTGTTAATTTTGTTTCTTGAATTTTGTCCTTTGCAAACTTTGAGTTTGCATATGTAAAATATCTGAACTTGTATAGTTGTTTTAACGTTGCTCCCTGAAGTCATTGGATCTTTGCTTGAAAATTCAAATGGCTATTTCTACAGAAGTCTCACAGTGAAAGTCATTTATTGACGATATACCTTTTCTGTCATACACAACTATACGCTCTTGGTCTCTTTCATACCCCTGCTTTAGATGCCTATTCTCTCTACACACTCTTACATCTCTACCAAATTTTTGTATAATATTAGCTTCTTACTCCTTGATGCAAATTTGGGTCCGCCTCTTTGTATCACAGCTTAAAACGTTGTGACTTGGGATGCAATACGTGCGACAACCTAGGGTCGGAACAGTTATTTTGAATTTGCAGATTATGATGATTGAACTTTTCCAAATTGCAGGACACACACATGCTGCTAACTGGAGGAATGGAAAAAGTTATTCGTATATTTGATTTGAATCGTCCCGATGCACAACCCAGGGAAATTGAAAAATCCCCTGGTTCAGTTAGAACTCTTGCTTGGCTCCATAGTGATCAAACAATTTTAGGTTCTTGTACTGACATGGATGGGGTGAGGTACGTCAAGCAAATGCAAATTATATGAAGTTACTATTTCAAATCTTGTAAAATTTGCTTAGTGTAAACTAACATGAATATATACAGATAATTGATCGGTTGATTCCGTGTCTATTTTTTATACTTCTCTTGTTTCTTTAATGTTCTTGTATTGGCATTTTTAAAATTTAACTTTGATGATCCATAATCCATTACTCGAAATGACGGTCATAGGTTATGGGATGTGAGAACTGGCACGATCGTTCGAACACTCGAGACAAAGTCTTCCGTGACGAGTGCTGAAGTGAGTCAAGACGGCCGCTATATAACAACTGCTGATGGATCAACAGTTAAGTTCTGGGATGCAAACCAGTACGTCTCTTTCTTTCCGATCTATCCATCTTTCCATCACTACTTGTGTATAGAAATGCACTAGCAACACTTATATGCAAAACCCTTCAAACAGCTTTGGCCTGGTAAAGAGCTACGACATGCCCTGCATAATGGAGTCGGCCTCGTTGGAGCCAAAGTCCGGGAACAAGTTCATTGCAGGTGGAGAAGACATGTGGGTCCACATATTCGACTTCCACACTGGAGAAGAAATCGGTAAGTTCTGCATTGCTTGTAACTTCCAAGCCTCAATTTTCTTGAATATAAGTGTGTGTTACTTATATAATGTTGTTGTCGCGTTTAGGGTGCAACAAGGGGCACCATGGCCCGGTGCATTGTGTTCGTTTCTCACCCGGCGGAGAATCTTATGCCTCTGGATCTGAAGACGGGACTGTTAGAATATGGCAGACCAATCGATCGCATCATGCTGAACCGGAGAGTTCAGCCGCCAACGGACCTTCTCAGGGCGTGAAGGCTGTCGTGAGCGAGGTTACACGACAGATGGAGAAGGCACTCATTGTCGATGACAACACCGCCTTTGCCGAAAATACGACTGCTAACTGAGGTGAAGGCAACGGAGGCTGGTCTAGTGTTAATAGTTTTGCCTGATGTAACGTTGTCTAATGTTTGAGGGATTCATCTTTTTGGAAAAGAATGAGCTTCTTCTTTCATTTGCAATCTTTTTGTCCATGTCCTCTTATGTCTACTTTTTTATTTATTTTTCTTTCCCTTTTTTTTGTTGATAATTTACAGTTTTTGCTTGGTTAGTCCTGAAAATACCAAATAATTATGAATGGAAAGGACCTCGGAGTTCAGTTGAAAACCGAACTAAAATGTGTAAGAAATGGAAATTTGTAGTATTAATATACACCAAAAGCTGGCCATAATAAATGCAGTACTAGGTAATCGGTAGTAGTAATTAATAAGGATTTATTTATCCTTAATTGAAGTCCATTAATTACCATGTCAAGTAATCTCAAATTAAGATTTATTAAATTATTACAAAAAAACAAAAGCATCTTCATGTTTGAGTTAGATTGATTATTTTTATTCGGTCGGTTGGATTAACTTTTTACCACTATTTGGTTTGTGTGTGTAAAATCGCATAAAATTTACGTTTTAATATAATTTTGAGGTCGTGAAACCTAGTTCAAATTGAAGCAGAATGTGTTTTAATCAAATACTTGCTTATGTAATCATATAATGTCTCGAATGTTCTAGCTAGTCTCTCTTCTTTTTTTTTTTTTTAAATATATATATATATAGAAAAAGCTATTCTAGTCTTTTTATATTCTTTAATATTTCTTCCTAAAGTGATTAAGCATACTATATACTACAGTATATATATATATAAATATTTTGTTGAGTATTAGAGGATTATTCCTGCCAAATCTTGTCTCTTTGTAGTGTAATATTAGGGTTTCCCACCTCCGTGCATCACCGTCAATTATGGTGCTGCTTCATCTTGATCTGTAATAACTTCGTTGTTATTAGTTTATTAAATCGAATAATAGACTAAAGTCTTGATTTTTATGTTAGAAACCACATATCCTCATTTGTAATCAGACAATTGAGCGTGATATTTTGATGCCAATTGTCAATTTTTGAGCTTCTTTTTCCGAATTCTGGAAATTGGGATCGGGGACTTGGGGTTTCTAGACAGTGATTTGGATAGAGAATCTCTGTGGTGTATTGATCGAGAAAGTTGAAAAAATGGACAAGAAGAAGGTTGTAGCTCCATTGGTGTGCCATGGCCATTCTCGGCCCGTCGTCGACTTGTTCTATAGCCCGATTACGCCTGATGGTTTCTTCCTTGTCAGTGCCAGCAAGGGTAATTATATCTATGCTATTCTTCATATAAATCATTATGTGAATTTGGGATTCTGCCGTTTAGGTTGGACCAATTCATGAAAATATTAATGTGTATTTGATGCATTGTGTGCCTCTCTCTCATGAGTTGTTTGTATGGGAATGTGCTTAGTTATCTGGCTGCTCTGTTTAAACAATATGAATTTATTTCATTGTTAGTGAATAGTGGCAATAATTTTTAGTTTGCGCCAGCTTAATGTCGTCTGATGGAAAGGATAAACCAAAGCAAGCATTTGAGAATAGTGTTTAGGAGAATGTAGTGCTTAGTTTGGTACTGTGAAAATAAGGAAGTAATCTATCAAATATACATAACATGGAGCACAAGTGTCAAACTTTGTGCATAACTGCTGTTTACAATTAAATGGTATGCCTGTCGTTTCCTATATTGAAATGTCTTTGTGCTTTGTGTTTGAAAGGTATGTGCCTCCCCCTGCACATTTGTGCCTTAGTGTGCATTGCCCATTTAATGACTGTGGGTCTCTCTTTCTCTCAGACTCCTCACCAATGTTGAGAAACGGAGAGACCGGGGATTGGATCGGAACCTTTCTAGGGCATAAAGGTGCAGTGTGGAGTTGCTGCCTCGATAAACATGGTTTGCGTGTAGCAACTGCATCAGCTGATTTTTCTGCGTATGTTAATTTTTCTATATTTTTATTTGCGGATCAATCTTAAGTTGTTTTGGATAGTTGCTGAGCTCCATTTATCGCGACGGGTTTATCTTATTCTTGTATTAGGGCTGTAGGGCATGTATAACCATATGTGACCGCCCACATAAAGCAATTGTTTCGTATTCTGAGCTTCTTCCACCAACTAATTTCATTTTTGGTCTATTAATTCCATTGGTTTGCAGGAAGTTATGGGATGCATTAACCGGGGATGTTTTGCATTCATTTGAGCACAAGCACATCGTTCGTGCTTGTTCCTTCTCCGAGGTACCATGTTCTGTAAATTTCCACTGCAAATGATTATTGATTATTCCTGTTATCTGTTTGATATGTGCTGTTGATTCAGGTTGTGAGTTCCTCCATACTGCTTTATGTCTGTGTACCCTATATTTGAACTTTGAAGAGTGAAAATTAAGTTTCTAATTTGGCTTCCAAACTCCAGTTATTTCTAATGCTTAAATTTAAGATGCTAAAACTTTTGCCTAGCATTGTTTTAAAAAATTGATTTTATTTCTTGAATATATCATAGCTTAAGATGTTGTTTCTTGGGGTGCATTACATGTGCACAGTGAAATCGACAATTGGAATGGCATTACTTGCATGTGTAGTATCAGATTCTTAAGACATAACCTAGGGTCGGAACAGTTATGGTGATTTAACTTTTTCTATCAAATTGCAGGATACTCACCTGCTACTAACCGGAGGGATGGAGAAAGTTCTTCGTATATTTGATTTGAATTGTCCCGATGCACCACCCAGGGAAATTGAAAAATCCCCTGGTTCAGTTAGAACTCTTGCTTGGCTCCATAGTGATCAAACAATTTTAGGTTCTTGTACCGACATGGGTGGGGTTAGGTATGTCAAGCTCCATTCAGTTATCTTTTAAAACTTTAACCTTCTCTTTTTTGACAATGCATATCATTTGTCTATGTTTGAGTCGATTCATATCTGCAGAGTGTTTTTTACTTTGACCATCAAATCTCATCTTAGACTACTCTGATCAATAGACTCAGAACTAAAATGGATAGATGCAGATAATTGTTCAGTTGATCCGTTTCTCTATTTCAATGTAGCATTTCAAAATTTAAATTTGACGTGCTACTCAACATGATGGCCATAGGTTATGGGATGTGAGAACCGGCACGATTGTTCGAACACTCGAGACAAAGTCTTCTGTGACGAGTGCTGAAGTGAGTCAAGACAGCCGCTATATAACAACTGCTGATGGATCATCCATTAAGTTCTGGGATGCAAACCAGTACGTCTATTTCTTCCCAATCTATCTATCCTTCTGCATCTCTACGTCTCTGGTAAACTGCACTTGCAAAACTTATATGCAAAACCCTTGAAACAGCTTCGGTCTGGTAAAGAGTTATGACATGCCCTGCATAATGGAGTCGGCTTCATTGGAGCCAAAGTTTGGCAACAAGTTCATTGCAGGTGGAGAAGATATGTGGGTCCATGTATTCGACTTTCACACTGGAGAAGAAATAGGTAAGTCATGCATCGATTTTCTTTACTAGAAGGTGCTAGTTAAATTCATTTGTGGTCTTATTTATTGCTATGGTTGCGTTTAGGGTGCAACAAGGGGCATCATGGCCCGGTGCATTGTGTTCGTTTCTCACCTGGAGGTGAATCTTATGCCTCTGGATCTGAAGACGGGACCGTTAGGATTTGGCAGACCGGTCCGTCGGATCATGCTGAACCGGAGAGTTTGGCTGCCAATGGACCTTCACAGGTCATGAAGGCTACCGTGAACGAGGTTACACAACAGATGGATAAGGCGCTGATTGTCGATGACAAGACCGCCTTCGCTGAAACGACGACCGCCAACTGAGGTGAAGGCAACGGAGGCTGGACTAGGCTTGTCTGGTGTTAATAGTTTTGCCTGATGTAACATTGTCTAATATTAAACAATTGAACCACAGCTTGTTTGGTTGATTTAATTTGATTCGACCGGTTTGACTAATTTTTTAGCACTATTTGGTTTGTAGGGATGATAAATATATATGTTAATTGTCTGCATAGATATAAATTATTGTGAAAAGATAAATGAATTTTATTAATTTTGGAATTCAACGTGTCTTTGTAGTAATTCAATTTTTTGGTGTTTAATTAGCAATACAAGTTTCAAATTTGGGCCCGTAAGAGTCGCGGCTGCGGATTCGGACTTTGAATAGGCGGTTTAGGGCTAGCTGATTTTGAACCGGCGGTTCATTCGTTGTTTCTATTTTATTTTTAACTTTTAATTAGAATACAAGTTGATACATTATTCAAAAGAGGCAAAAGTGAAACTAGCATTATTTAAACATCTATTGGAAATACTCGCACCCAATTCTTAAACATGGAAATAGTAGCATTTTTGAAGTTAAAAAGTCAAGAGTACCCTTACTCACTTAAATCGTTACATAGTTTAACATTACACGGTTTAGTTTCGATCGAACCGTGTAAATAATACAGTTACACGATTTAATATATGTAATCGTGTAAGCGTATTGTATAACACGGTTACACGGTTTAACTAAATCGTGTAACCTGTAAATCGTGTAACGCTAGTGATGGAGGATGAAGGGCGGCGGAGTGGAGAGAGGAGTGGTGGGCGGCTGAGCGGCAGCGTGCGGGGAGAGAGGAGGGTGGCGGAGAGGTGGCGCGCGAGTGGTGGCGGCAGATC
>JAYJMF010000044.1:3061720-3074024 GCA_036873715.1 Salvia sclarea | reverse complement strand
AAAAAATGCCATTTCAGGAAAAAAAAAAAAAAAAAAAAAAAAACTTCAAACAATACCCTAATCATGAATGGGGGCAACTCCATAATTGTTTCCACGTGTCGCGCACTACACACCAAAGTTTAAATTTTTTCCATGGTGCAGTGCACTCCCCCCTCACTGTAGCAATATAAAAATAATTAATTTTAATTATTTTTATATTACTACAGTGAATGGGGAGTGCAGTGTAGGGGTGCACCATGGAAAAAGCAGTTTAGTTAAATTACAAATTAAGTCGCCAAGTTTGAATTCTTTCTTTCTTTCAGAAAAGGAAATATGCATCACTACAATTAATATCACGTTTCTGTTTAGTATTTTATTTTAGTATTGCATGTATTCAATTATTGAGACTCTATTAGTTGTTAGACAAATGGATGCATTTGTTTAGTAAAACCATAACTAGTATGGTATCTTTTAATTGTAAATTTATAAAATTGAAATGTAGATTTGGATAGGTGTATTTATTTATTCGAATCTATTCCGAGATGAAACTAAATGAATAATGAATACACAAGATTAGCTACTTAAATGGCTGGGGAATACGGGTATTTTGACTTTGGAAAAATAAGATAAAAATAAACTATTTCTAAATTTGATCCTATTCATTATGATTAAAATGGCTTCTTTTTGTGATTAACTGATTATGAGACTAGCTTACACCCAAAATAGAATTGCGCCTTTTTTGTCTACATAACTTTGGTTAAGGGAATTACTAACCGTTACGACTTTCAATTTTAATCACACTCGGACTATTTGCTTAAACTGTCTTAGCACAAAACTATGACAACACATTTCAACATGACATGAGATAAAACTCAGCATTAAATCACCCCAAGTAAATAATTCCTATAAGTCAAAATTTGAAGTCTTCTTAGTTGACTGCAATAAAAGACACAACCATATATGACTTCTCTCCACATTTTTACCTCTCATGCACAACCACAACTCACAACAACACACGACAAACTGACTCATTCGATTCCCCTAATGCAAAACTCCAAATTCTTGAATCTTGATCACTTATCTATATATCCAGACAATGAAGACAAAATGGAAGAATGAAAAAACAAGAACTAAGAAAAAGAATCATGTGGTTCCTTGGTTTCTCGACGTCGAACCGAAGAAGCTACTTGGTGATGGGGGCAATCGCATTGGTGATCATCCTCACCATCATTCTAAGAAAATGGGCTATCTACCTCGACTCCTACGATCGCCATCATCGAGCATCGAGTGAGCATGACCGGTCGCTACAAGTAGTGAATGAGAAGCCAACATCTCGCCCCTATTGTTCCTCGATAAGGACGTACGCCCTCGAGGAGCTCAAGGTGGCCACCAGCGATTTCAGGATTCGGATTGGTGTCGGGGCCACGTCGTACGTTTACCTGGCTGAGCTCGGAGACGGGAGATTTGGCGCGGTGAAGCGCGTGTTGGAGGAGAGGGGCGGCAGCCACAAGATGTTTCTTGACGAGGTCTCGGTTTTGCTCAGGATTTCGCATCCTAATCTAGTTGGCTTGCTTGGATTCTGCCTCGAGAAAGGTATGCTATGTTTTTTTTCATATATAAGTGATTTTTTGTATGCATTTAAAAGCTAAACCTATTTCTAGCCCATTGCTTAAAATGTCTAGATTTAGATTGGACTTTTGGAAACTATGATGATAAGCCTTCTTTCTTTGTTTCTCATTACTTGAGAATTACAAGTATTTTGTATTGCCCAACAAGACTTATAGGTATTTCATGAGCACATAATTCTAGTTACACTAGTGCAATGTTGAAATTGAGTTGCATTGTTTGTGACATGTAAATTAAGTAGAAATTGGCACCATACATATATACCTTCACTAACAAGTAGTTCTGCATCCATGGGCGGATCTTAGTGTTGCTCAACCCGGGCTTCAGCCCGGTGCAAGTCCCAAAATTTTCTCTTATACCCATGCGTTATGTCGGGATTCAATTTAAAAATGGCCCACTCCAAAATAATTTTAAAATTAAAATAGTCATCATACGTTATTTGTTGAATTGTATTCTCTCATTAACCACAAAAATTCTTTGAAATGATTAAATAATTATAATATGCAAGTTTATAAGAAAATTCTATATTTGAAAATTTCACTACCAAACTATTGTTTCATTATAATTGAGCTAAAGACATTATAAGCATGCGACGTTATGTTGTAAGTATTTCAAGCTTTGTACTTATTGAGTAAACTCAACCACTTATTATGAGTAAATTGTCAACACTCTTACGTATGTTATGTTAACTAAGCATTTAATTTTGGCATTGCATGTTTCTACTGCTAAATTAATAAATATTTTCTTAATGAAGCATGTGAATACTAATTTACTTGCAGATCTGTTAGTGCTATATATTGAGATAGATTTATTAAAGTCTTTAAAGATATAGATAAAGATTTAGTTATTGGTAATTTATGTGTTAAAGTCTTACAAGGCCGAATGCAAAACTTATGTGACCATCAAAATGTTTAGTATTTATAAAATTTAGTAAGTCGGAAAAAAATATTTTTCAGCCCACCCCTTAATCGAGTTCTGAATCCGCCCGTGTGACTGCATCGAATAAGGTACAATACAAGAATATGGGTAAATTTCAAATAGTGTAATGATCACTCTGCATTCTAAACAGGGGAGCAGCTGCTACTTCTCGAATACGTCCCCAACAAGAGCCTCTTCGACCGAATGCACACGCGGCAGGGCCACTACTCGGGCACGCTGATGTGGCGCAGCCGGCTCAGCATCGCGCTGGACATCGCGTACGCCCTCGACTATCTCCACTCGGTGGCGGATCCCCCGGTCATACACCGGGACATCAAGTCGTCCAACGTGCTCCTCATCAACGACGACCACGCCAAGCTTGCAGACTTTGGCCTCTGCAAGCTTGGCAGCCATGCCCAACGGGCCCACACCCCGATAGCGGTGAAGGGCTCCCTGGGCTACATCGACACAATCTACCTGGACACGGGGATAGTGTCCCCTAAGAGCGATGTCTACAGTTTTGGAGTGCTGCTCCTGGAGCTCATCACGGGGATGAAGTCGCTCCAGGGCTCGTCCACGCTGGCCGAATGGACCCAGGAGTACCGCGAGACCGATGACGTGGCGGTCATGGTCAAAATGTTGGACCCTAAACTCAATTTGGGTGATGTTAATGTTGAGCAGCTCAAATTTTTGGTAGATGTTGCAAATGTTGCTCTGCTTCAAGATTGTGAGGCAAGGCCTGATATGACACAAATTGCTTATAGAATTTCAACTTGTATGGAAATTCAACCTCAATTGCAACCTGACTTGCCAGTTTAGGTGTTGTGCTTTAGTGTAAAGAAAAATATTTAGGAATGATTTTTTTTTTTTTTTTTTGTATAACTTTTTCCTTTTGGAGAGAGGGGTTTCTGTGTATAGAGAAATGAACATAGTGTACTAGTATTAGTTCTATCATAAATTTGATATTTTTTGCTGAAATTGCCACATTTTTATCGGGAACCCCTGCGATTCTTGATCAGATCATGAAAAATTACAATAAGTATATTCTCAAGAACAAATATTTTTTGAAAACTTTAATTGAAACTAATAATAATTTTTAAAAAGAACAAATATTTTTGAGCTGCCAGGACAGGAATATTCCGAGAACAAAATAATTCAAGTTGTGATTCAAAGGGTACATTGCATATCTTAGCTATTATCATTACAAAATCTCAGCTGACTTCTATTACTCATAAAGCCCAATACTAGAAGTTTGTTAGATTTTATTTTATTCTAAAGGTAAAAAGGAGTATAAATATTAATGATTGATTGTGATATATAAGCTCATACATAAGAACAAAAGTTTATACAGCTCACGAAATAAAGTTGGGATCCCTAAATTTTAGTTATAAATGAACATTTCTCAATTTTTTTTTTTCCAAAATAATTGATCCCACAAAATCTCTTATAAATAAATTATTTAAATCAATAAAAATATAACTAACATATTTTTATATTGGTCAGCATCTCAAGATTGAAAACTTTGAAAATGTCAGCTTTTTGACTTTTTTTCTCCTTTCAGGTAAGAGCATAACGGCCAGGTAACTTGGTCAAAGTGTATAGACGTTACAAAAAGATCAGAGAATATTATTTTGGCATGTGGTAAGCAATAATTCAATCAATAGTTCCAGTACAAATATTTCAATATTTTAACTACAAACCAAAATAAAGGATCTTTTGTTAATAAATAGATAGGGGTCGTATTAATTAAAAAATGGTCAGACCTTTAAACATTACATTTCGTAAATATACTCTTAATTTGAGGTCAAAATCGTTTTTAATAGGGCAATCCACCCACCTTAATACACAAAAAGTATATACTTGTATATTAGGGGAGATGGATTACTCTATTAGAAACAACATGTATAAAGTGGTTAATTATGTTCACCACTCATACTTTACACACAAGTTCCATGAATTGACCTAATTAGTAGAGTGACAATAGATAATGAAAGATTATGAATTCAAATCATCCCAACATTTTTTTAAATTAATTGATACATATTATATGCACCCATAAATAGCTAGCATTCACATGTATCCAAGGAAAAATTTAATATTCCCGAGTTTGATTTATTTATTGGATTGTAGTAGTATTCAGCTTACACTCTTTTACTATATGTTTGTTCTCCATTTTGTATTGTTTTGTATTTGTGACTTTCAGGTGTTAAGTTTTAGTTAAAAGTACACAAATATTGCAGTTACCAGTCAATAAAAAATTTAAAAGGTTAATAAAATAATGCTAATAATTTTTCTTTTCTCTAAATTTCCTTTCCGGTAATTTAAGATAACATATACCACCCATTGCCCCAAAATATCCAAAAATTATTTATTAAAATAAAACTATGGGACAAAAACCATCTAACTCTAACCCATCTCTCTCTATCTCATATGTCGATGTCTGCCATAATAATATTTTGAACACATTTCAAAAAATAAAATAGAGATAATACCATATTTTAGCTCTTTAATATGTTAACAATATTTTGAAGAATTTATAAGAAATTTGTAGGTGATTCTATTAGTCAGATCTAACTAAGATATGTAAGATTCATATGCACAAAAATGTAAGACACTACCATCTATATATATACACACATAAATAAAAGATGGATATTACACTTTCATATATTCTCACTACATTAAGATGTACGAATCTTTTTCTAAATTTTATAATCCTAAATGTGTCAAAATATCTCAAATTGGATGAGTTCAAGATTCCTCGAATTATTACAATGATATATTACTCTAACCCCATTATTAAGTTCCTCCATCTTCACTAGGAAGATTTTGCTACACTTTACGAACTAATGCATCGATAATAAAGTGAAATAATATGCTTGCCGAGAAAAAAAAACTTGAAATCTGTTAAGATAGTATTAGTAATTTGATTCAAACATATTAACATAGACATAATCAAATATTTCAGAAAAATTCGATCAAGATCGAAACAGACTAAATCAAAGTATTTCCATCATTTGGGTTGTCTTGGACGGTTATTTGAATAATTAATTTTAAAGTATAATTTGGCATGCCCAGCGTTATATTATTATGGAGTATATATTTTGTAGCATATTTTGATTGTATTTCAATTGAATATAATAAATAACATTTAATAATACAATAAAAGAATGAATTTTTTTGAAAATTTGAGAAGTTGCTTATAAAATTAGAGGGGGTTAGTTTCCTCCTCCTATATATTACCGAATCCGAAGACGACACAACACACGCTGATCCAAACACGCATAAAACACACACACAGAGGAGAAAAGTCCGCAGTCCAAAGCAGTCGCTCGCACAAATAAAACATTTCCGATTTCGGAGCCATCATCATTCATCCAACAAAATCTCTTCACAATCCCACCACCACAACTCCAGATTTCAACCCAATCGCACAAAATCTAGAGCTGCGGACAAACCTCGGGCTCGTTAATGGAGAGCTTGCAGAGATCTGCCATATCCTTCCGGCGACAAGGCTCGTCGGGATTCGTCTGGGACGACAAATTCCTCGCCGGCGAGTTCAATAAGCTCGCCGCCGAGCGGAAGGAGGAGAGCAGCAGCGGAAGCAAGGATAATAAGGAGGATCCGGCTGCTGCCACCGCCGTTAAGAAATCGCCGCCGCCGCCAGCCGGATTGACGATCGAGAGGAGCCGATCCAACGGCGGGAGGGGATTCCGGACCGGGAAGGTGTCGCCGGCGGTGGAGCCGCCTTCGCCTAGGGTTTCGGCGTTCGGATGCTGCGGTGCTTTCGGGAAGGGCGAGAAGACGCGCCGCCGGCCGCCGAAGTCCGGTAAGCGCGTGATGTGAGGGTTCCTTGTTGGAATAGTTCGTCTCGATTGAATTGAAGTGATAGAATTTTGAATCGAGAAAATTCCAATGGTCTTGTGTTAAATCTGTTTCTCTTTCTGCTTTTTTTTTTCCCCTGGATTTGATCCGTTAAATTTTAGGTGTTAGGGATTGAGCTATAGTTACTTTTCCTTCAATATTTCTTTTTTTGACTTTTGTGTAATATATCTGTGTGGATCTTAGATATCGGTGGAAATTGTTGATGCTAATATTTCTTGTTCACAATTACTATTAGGGAAATTTTGCGGAAAAACAACATCTTCTAATCAATAGAAAATTGATATAGAATTAGAACAGATCATTGATTTCTTATTTTTGAGGGGAGAACATGATCATTGATTTAAGATTCAAGATTTGAACAAGGGTTTCAAATTTCGAATATACACTATTATTCTTTTCTTTTCTGGAAATATAGGCTAGAGTATTTTTTAATATTGTAATTATTTGGGATGCGCATCTTGGATAAATGAAATTTGTAGGGATTTGGAATATTTGGATATATGCTTGGTTCTTATTCGAAAATTGCTTCATCTCCTACACTCTGCAGTAATTGTATGGATACCAAATTTGTCGAAATTGTGAACAAAAAAGAACAAGGAATGGATACTTGTAAACTAGAGAAATTAGTGAAGGACAACTTTTTATTAGAGAATTTTATTTTATTGTCTATTCAGATAATAGTGTTGGTTTCCATCAATAATACTAATAATAGGATAGGTTCAATGCTCATAATTCTCTCTCCTATATCACAAGAACATGACACATCTCTCCCACTATCTCTCTATTGGTGGAGGACGAAAATGATGAAAGAGTTGGGTCGGAAAATGATGACTTATTTCTTCTCTTTACTTGAGGTATTTTTGATAACTTTGAGATTTGATTTAATCATCAAATCTTAAAAATAATCCCACAATTAGAGAGTGCCATTTTTACACAACTTGTGCAAGTCAATATCATTTAAATTAATTTACCATGTCAATGTATATTATTCGAACGTTTAAAGTGGCTTCGGATTTAAAATTGTTTGAAAAGCCATATTGAATTCCCTATTAATTATAGGTTGACATAGTAAGCCAAAAAGTAAATAATAGAGAAGAAAATAAACATTCCTCCTTTATTGCCATATCATTGCTCTGATAATGTCATGTATGTATGGCGTTCTTGATAACGCGTGTAGCCCCGTGAATTGATAATTCTTTTTATTAAATAGCCAAATAGGGTATTAGGTCATCCGATTTTGACTTCAATGGATTCGTATTTCCTATATTTTTGTTCAATATTTGAGCAATTTGCACAAGAATAGTTTCAGGCCACAAGAAAGCACAGGCAAGTTGTAGGGCTCAATAATTAGTATTATTCAAACAATTTTCTTTTTTTAAGAATTATTAGGAGTGCGATTTGAAATCCTACATTATTAAAGACGACTACTAGAGGAAGTGAAGTCCCCGTGATTATAGTAGGTTCAACTTTTATATTCCGTATATAATTGGAATGGAAATAGGGAAAGTAGGTAACCAAAATCGGTGGAGACGTAGAATCGATAATAATTCGACTTAGAATTTAAGTAGTATAAACGCACTATATCAAAAAAGGAGCTTGGCACTTATAGTGGTTTTGTTTGAAAGCGATTTCATTATATTAAATACAAGGGTAATTCTATTCACAACTCTCATTTTATTCACTATACCTCCTATTTATAAAATCTTTTAATAGAAATTAAAATACTAATAAATGATTTC
Organism: Salvia sclarea; assembly: GCA_036873715.1. Classification (NCBI taxonomy): domain Eukaryota; kingdom Viridiplantae; phylum Streptophyta; class Magnoliopsida; order Lamiales; family Lamiaceae; genus Salvia; species Salvia sclarea. The sequence continues at coordinate 3,065,877 of JAYJMF010000044.1, read as the reverse complement.
TTATCTCAACCATTTGTATCGATTTGATGATCGTCGATTCCGATGGATGGAAGATTCTCGTAATAGAGCTCGTCGATCTCATGGTTAAGTCTCTTGATGGCTTTTTCTAGAAAATGCTTCATTTCATATCTCGCGCCCAAAAAATCAGCGCCACAAAATCTGGATTGAAACGATGAAAGGCGCAGCTTATAATTAAGAGGCAAAAAAACCTCATATTGAATTTCAATTCCCTAGAAAGTTGAGAATGGATTTTGAGTGAAGATGTAACTCTAAATTATAGGCAAATATTTGTGTGAGGTTGACCTTAGTCCCTTACCCATGAGGTAGGATCCATGACCCGCAATCCTGACCTGTTTGACTCGGGGTTGACCTGGTCAGCGAGTTAAATATTACTCCCTTTGTCCCAGCCCAATTGGCACACTTTCTAAATTGGGGTGTTCCGTTCCAATTGGCACATGCCATATATGGCATAAATTAGTCAACTTAGTCTTAATCAAGCTTAAAAGCACAAAAAATATTTTTTATTCCCAAAAGTACAAAAGACACTCTATTCTAGGCTTAATTAGTCTCAAAAGGTGTGAATTCAACATCATTAAGGTTCTTAATAAAGTTTTTCTTAATATGTGTGCATAAAGTGGTGTGCCAATTGGGCCGGGACGGAGGGAGTATTTTATTACTTTTTTGTCTTTTTTGTCTGCAATAAAAAATGACATTGTTAGTTATATAAAATGATACTTTCAGTTATATTAAATGACACTTGGAATGTTTCAAAATGACACTGTTAGTTATATAAAGTAACACTTTTAGTTATATAAAATGACACTTTGAGTGTTTCAAAATGACATTTTTTAGTTATACAAAGCGACACTCTTAGTATGTTAAACGACACTCTTAATTATACGATGTGGTGCTATTAGAAATATAAAATGGCATTACACGAAAATTATACTTTTTAGTGTTTAGGGTTTGGTATTTAGGGGTTAGAGTTTAGTATTTAGGGGTTGAGATTTAGAATAAATAATAGTGATATAACTATTTGTTATTCGAGATGACACTAATAGTTATTCGAAACAACAGTATTAGTTATACAAAATGACACTTATAGTGTTTCAAAATGACACTTTTTAGTATTTATGTTTTGGGTTTAGTATTTAGGGATTAAGATTTAATTTTAGGGGTTAGGATTTAGAATAAATAATTAGACACTATTTATTATTGAAATGATACTAATAATTTTTCGAAATGACACACCAATAACCACTTGGCTGCATGCCTCTTTATTATTATAATGTACTAATTAATATTTATTGGATAAATTAGCGGGATCCAAATTCTAAGACCCAGATTAATTAGAATCCGGATCCCACCCTACCCAATGGCATGGGAATGTGTCTCCTAAGTTAATGGATGTGTGGAGTGGCTGGCTTTTGCCATGCCTTAGCTATGATTATTAAGATATGATATTTGTTTGTTTTACAATTCTGTCTCATCATTCATTACCAATTTCATCTCAGCCCTATATAATTTTCATCAGCCAGACGAGAAAACCAATAATTACCTCACGTAAATAAAATATGCTGTGATCCCAAAAAGTTAAGACGATGGAGAAAACTCTTGACATACATTGAAGTGATTCAAAATAAAAATGCAGGCTATATAAGAGAATCTGCCACCGGGGACAAGATTTTATTAGTATTTTTTATATGGGAGTTGTAGGGTTAAATTAGTAATATTATCTATATTTGTATTATTATTTTTAAAATAAGAGGTATGTAAATAAAATGGAGGGTATGAATAGAATTAATCTAAATATAAATATGTTTCACATTATAACTAGAAAAATGTGTAACTATATTGAAAGGTCATGTGTAACTAGAAAATATATTTACGATGAATCACTTCGTTACCTTCTTATAAAGAAAAGATAGTTTTAGTACAGTTCATAAAGAGCTTAAGCTCTAAATAATTGTTTTGTAGGTTTAACCCTCTTTGAGATCTTTTACCTTTAGAGGTTTTTTTTAGTTGTATTAGATTAGTTGAACGAATAAATATTAATTTAAACTATAAATTATTTTTGTACTATTAATTATACGCCAAATTATTAAAAATAAAATTTTAAGCTTGAACTATCAATTGCGTTCTTTGTCCACTTTTCGACTTCAAAAAATCGTTGTGGCTCACACAATTTCCGCGATTTATACTCTTCTTTCTTAAAACTAACATGACAACGGTAATGTCATTATGCCTTCAAAAAAAATAGATCTATTGGAATCGAAAAATAGACAGAGTACAATTAATATAAAATCGATAATTCGAAATATAAAAATTATTTTCGATGATTTATGATATAACTGATTGTACCAAAATAGTTTGAGGTTTAAAATATTATTTATCCTAAATAAACGCGCAAGGGATAGTTTTAGACATTTGAAGGTTCTTTTTATTTAATGTCCACTGAATGATTTAAATATTTATGGAGCCAATTTTGTAATTTTGTAATGTAATTATTTAAAGCCTTCGTTTAGATTTGTATAATCATTTATTATAATTTATATATCAGGTTAATTTTTTCGAGATTTAAGAAGTGTCAAGGTAAAATAATTTAAGGAGATTTAATGTTCTTAATTATAATATTCTCTTTACTAATGATTCTTCTATTTATTACTACTAAATTTCTATTTCCTATAAAAGAAACGTTTCTTCTATTGAATATCTTTAATAATAGAGAATTTGATCTTGTTGATTGTGAAATGACATATTTTGTCTTGATCGATCGATTTAGGAATTCACATGAGCAAATTTTGAAATAATATATTTTGATTTGATTTCACGAGTTTGCTTATGTGAAATCGTGGAACCAAGGTAAAAACATGGCATTTAACGAGTTAGCAAATACAAACTCGTGAATTATTTGTTTATACTACTCTATCTATCTGTTAAATATGTCATACATTTGACTGACATGAAGATTAAGAAAAAGGTTGAAATATGGTTTTTGAATAGATAAATTAATGGTCCCACAATTTAAAGGAAGTGATAGAACAAAGTAAAACAAAACAATAAGAAGGGAATTAGGATGGTGGACCAACTTATATATTTAGTATAAATAAGTGAGGATTTAAAGAGTATAAATGGGAGATAAAATAAGGGATGTCCTAAAAAGAAAAGTATGATAATTTCCAACTCCTTGGCACCATGATGTCATGTTGTTCAGATATGAAAATAAGTGGAATTTGCTAGATTGTCCAAAAGTAATTTTGATGGACAGAAGGAGTACAATTTTTTACACTACAAGAAAAACGACTTGTAGTGACGATAATACAAGTGACGATAATATTTTCGTCGCTATAAACACATATATAGTAACATTTTTTTCTCTTGTCACAAAAGAATATAATAGTGACAATTTTTGTTATTGTCGGTGTTTATTGTCACTATATGTTAGTGACAATCATTTATTTGTCACTAAAAAATAATATATTGTGACGATAATTTTTCTCTTCACAAAAAACCAAAACAGTGACAATTTTTTTTGTTGCCAATATTTCTTGCCACTATATAATAAGTGACAATCATATTTTTGTCACTTTAAAAATTTATATAGTGACAATTATTTTTCCCGTCACAAAAAAATGTAATACTAACAAAATTTTATGTTGTCAGTATTTATTGTCACTATATATCAGTGACGATCATATTTTTGCCGCTACAAAAATATATATAGTGACAACAATTTTTCTCATCACAAAAAAGATGTATGAGTGACAAATCTTATTGTTGTCAATATTTATTGTCACTATATATCAGCAACAATCATATTTGTGTCACTGCAAAAGTACATACAGTGACTATCATTTCTATTGTCACAAAAAATATAAAAGTAAAAAAATTATAAATTTTTATTATTTTAACGAAAAAAATTTAACTAACTTGAATTAGTGACTGTATGGTGCATGGAATTGCGATATTAAATTATGTTTAATTATTACAACATTAAACTTTAGAGCAATAACAATTTTAATTGAAAAATTAAACATCACACTATTTAACTACTTCATTATATTATTATTATATTGTATTTAGTACTCCCTCCGTCCACGAAGAGTGTTCCACTTTTGCCATTTTGGGTGTCCACAAAGAGTGTTCCACTTTCCTTA
>JAYJMF010000044.1:3037612-3049630 GCA_036873715.1 Salvia sclarea | reverse complement strand
TTTAAAATTTTATTTTTTTGCTATAAATATTAGTCATAATATATTATGTAATAATAAATTTTTATTTTACAAAAAAAGAGTTATTAAAACTATCGAAATTCGTAATGGCACATGAAGAATTGGGGACGGAGGATCCCATCCGCTTTCTTACATATCATGATTTTGTTAGATGACACGTGGTGTCTCTTTATTATGATTTTGTAGTAAATCTATTAGTTTGCCATTTCGCCCATGATGTCATATGGTAATTACTTATAAGTACCCACTTGTGTTGTGTCTTGTGTGTGGCATATTCTTTCCATATCACCAATTTAACTTCAAATCTAGAAAAATGACTCATTAATAAATATATAGATAAATACCTGACAGTGGATGGTGGAAACTTAATATGTGGAGTAATTAGTTTGTTGAATTTCGTATGGCTTTTGCTATTGAAGTTGGTCAACAGATTTCATTCTTTTATCATGGGCCCCTTTGCAAAAGAGAACTAACAATTCGATACACAGACATTATTAATTATAGTCCAATAATAAACAAATAATTGTATTACAATACTTTTTTAATCGTCTTGCTAACACTTTTAGGTATAACTTTTCCTAAATCTTGGTCCTTTATTCGCTTTAAATTATTGATAACTTATTCATGTGGCCAGTGCGACATCGCTACTTTTATGTATTACTATTATTTAAATTGTTTAGTGCACTGTATTTAATAGGAAATACAATGAACATATATACTTTATGTTCACTCACAATCAAAGTCATTTGAACTCGAAACCAAACTTGAATATATCCAGCTTTGCTTTAAGGAAGGCAAATTCTATTCACATTTATAAAACTATACATTCATTATGTTTGTATCCCCAAATTTTCATTTTTTTCAGAAAATATCCTTAATTAACGCTTTTTTTACTAAGACCCTTAACATTGGAAAACAAAATTTAACTATGCAGTTCTAGACTCTAGGATTGGGTCTTGACTATGGGGTAGAGGCCATGGTCAATTTTGGGAGGGAGACCAAGTAGAACATAAGGGGGGGGGTGGTGGGCCATCAGAATTAGGGTTTAATGTTTTGTACTTTTTTTACTATTTTAATTCATTTTTAATAAGGGCAAATTTGTCTTTCTACAGAAAACGAGTATTTTTTAGTTTTAAAAAATAGAGTACAATTTTATCTTTATTGCAGCAAATACGCTATTATATATTATTATTAAATCATATATTAAAATTCATTTCCAGGATTAAAAAAAAAAAAAAAAAAGACTTCTTATGCCTCAAATCATAAGTGTTCGGTAGAAATAATTATAATCACAAACTTATCCAAGGGAACAGTTATGAAAATTAATTTGTAAAACGAGAAAACGCACAAGTCAATAATTACCATCTTCTGAATTTAAATGATTGTAGTCTTCCCGCTGCTTCGTAGTTGGATTTTTCATGCAACAGAAATTGAAAAACTGAATCTAAAAGCAGCAAAATTTGCATCATGCTACTTCATATATAACCAATAAATTTACACCAAAAAGAGACATAAAAACATACAAATAAATAATCTAAGGCATCTTTGAAAATGTCAGGCTATTTCATCTCTCTCTCTCTCTCTATTACCAGGTTACAAAAGGCACGAGTCAAAGAAACAGTTGTATCGTCACTTCTACTCAACGACCGACCAACCACAGATTCCGACCAACCACAGATTCCGACGAAAATCCCTTCGCCATCGAGGACCAGCACTGCAGAGGAGAACTCACACAGATGGGAAATACTTGTTCAAGTTGAAGGGAAGTGAGTAGAACTCCTCACTTCTCGAGTCGGTCTTGAACGAGCGGAACTTGTCCCACCAGTGCTTGCCCCTGTCTTTCCTTATCCCTCCATCCTTCCTGTGCAGTGTGTTGTCCAAGAAGTATGCCAGTAGCCCAGCCACGAAAGCTTCCGATGAGAAGGGCACATTCACCATGTCGTTGAACTGGAAAAAACAAAAAGATAACCCATCAAAATGAGCAAACCAGAGAGATGCAATTGGTCTTAAGCTGTAGACCAGTTTTCAAAAGCAGGGTGAGTTTCAAGTGAAGCTGATAGATACCCATCTGCCTGAGGTGTGAACGGGGCCGAATCCCTGTATAGCTGTGTACTCGTTGAAGTACTGGGGGATAGAGAAGCCCAGGAAGATGGAGAAGCCTAAGATGAATTTTGTTCGGAAACTGTTGAGGTTGCAGAATTGGAGAAAGCTCACCCCGGCAGCTCCTGCATTGATTTCACAGTCAAAATCTAAGTTATCATGTAGATTATATATATGGGAGAATGAGGTCGATCGAGTGTACGCACCAACGTATGCGAAGAAGAGGCAGTAAAGAGCAGCCACGATGGGTGCTGGAATTGAGGCAAAGACTGCTCCGAATTTCCCTGTGAAGAAAAGATGATCGTTGTTGATTAAGACAAGGATTAATATGGGAAAGAATGAGATTTATCAATAAAGGAAAAACGATTTTTACCAAGAACGGAAAAGAAAAGCATGAAGCCAGCAGATATCTGAACAACTCTTCGACTACCAACACGTGTCAGTGCTAACAGGCCAGCATTCTCGCTGCATAGGAGTGGAGAGAAGCAGTAATATTATATGGTTGAAGCAATTACAGTAGAACTGTGCACAAATTGATTGACAGGCTCTTACATAGACACAGATGATCCATTGCCAGTTCCAAACAACCCAGATAACAAGATAGCAATCCCCTGTAGAGAAAAGGCCCATATTAGATTCAAGACAGGAAATGGTACAGCAAAAGTAATATGACAATAACACACACACACTCTCTCTCTCTCTCCTGAATATTTACCTGCCAGCCAACACCACGGCTGAGAATTGATGGAGGAATAGCAGTTGCACTGGCATATCTGGCTACAGCAATAAAGCCACCTGTCGACTGCATTTAACATTGTAAAGATGAAGTTATCTGGACATAAAAATTGGAGTCATAAAATTAGCAACCGATAACTTTACATGTGGGAAAGAATTCTAAAGCAAAGATTCCAACATCTTACATCTCGTTGGGATCTCGAACCCACATTGAAGGAAAGTAAAACGCAGAAATAAGAGTGAGACGGGTGAAAACAAACCTCTACAAGTGCAACAAATGCAGCCATCATCATGGCAAAGGCTTCACCAGCATCAAAAGATGGAGCTCCCCACTGGAAAGGATAAGGAACTCTTATCCTGCACGTGCAAAACAAAATACCATTAGTATACACTATACATTTTAGTACTTAATCACAAAGATCGTCTCTGAAATATTAAAAACTCTGGAGTAAAGAAATCACTTTATTTATTTATTTTTAGAGAAGAGAGAAAGACATAGTAAAATATCACTTTATCTTTCTCACTTTGGCACCTAATCTTAAAAATTTATCCCCCTGATCATACCACTAATGTCCATTAATGAAAAATCAAGCCATGTGGAGCACATTATTATTTTAGAGAGCAGGGTTCAGGCAAGAGGAAGACACTAGTCTCGACTCTCGAGCATGATCACTGGCTCACCATGGAGCAGCGTCAATGAGTCCAGCACGATCAGTTCTGCAGCTTGCCTGGGTCTTTGGTGATTTTCCATTATATGCCCCTCCTACAGTAAGTAGATGGGCATATATCCACACAATCACCACCGAGAAAATAACTGCAAAGCGGTCAAGGATATTCCTTCCTGGTTTGACCAAGTGGACCAAATACTGCAGGAAACATAAGATTGATTTTACCAGAATGCATAAAGTCAATAATTAGTGCCCACATATGGATGATGAAACCAACTGGACATGAAACCTTACCTGAGAAAAGAGGACTATAACGATGAGCATTGGCAGCCCAATCTCAACACATTTGGCAACCTATGATAAACCAAGAAAAATATCAAATTCCAGACTAAAAGAGGAAATATCTATCACATGTTACTTTGGATAGTGAAACAATAGAAGAACATCAACCGATAGTGAAATCATCTTCCTTGTGAGTGTGTGTATGGTGCGTGAAAGAGAAATGTTCAAAGAATCGCACGCACCCCAGGAAAACCAAACTCGTAGAGCCCAAATCCAGCAAGAGCAACCAAAGGAACGGCTGAGAGTGGACTCAGAAATCTGGATTACATTTAAAATAACTGATTAATCACAAACAGATTCAAGATAGTCTTAACAAGAAAATGATATTTCCATACATGATTTCTGATGGGGATAAACAATATGTATCGAGAGTAAATTTAGCATGCCATTAACTTGCACAAGAACCTCATCTCCACAACACCAAAAAGGAAGAAACAAAAGCTCTTCGTTGTGAGAATGGATAAGAAACAGTTTTATGGACGACAGTGAATAAATAAAATGACATAAGAACGGATACACTCTTAACGAAACTCCAGGCAAACAAGACAAGCTGCTACAACAATTATTTGAAATAAAAACACTTGAAGCACTTCGACCATGGACAAACCATGCAGAATGCATATGATAAAGGTATTGCACCTTGCAACATTACGCCACAGACCACTGAAACCTAGCACGATTTGAATGGTTGAAGCAACAATAAGCGCACCCTGGGTTGCCCGCATGATCTTCTTGAACCTCTGCATGACCATTTACAGATAACTACGTATCAAACACAAAAAAGGAAATCTGCATGCCAGTCGCTGTTTAAGCATGCCATGCTGGAACGCAAGGCTTAATGCAGCTTCAGAAGATGAAAAGATACAACAGCAAAAGAATCAAGAAAACTAACCGATACAGGATCGGGGTCATTCCATCTACCAGACAGGATGATCGAGATTGTGGGTGCAACAAAGGTGTATGAACCTCCAATCACAACAGGTAATCTGGTGCCGAACCACGTTTGCAACAGGGTGTTCAACCCAGAAACGAACAATAACGTCTGAATAACTTTTGCTTTCTCCTCCTGAAAGAAGCCGAGTTTATCTTAGTTACCGATAAAAACCAAAATGCAGAAGTATAACTGGCTACGATCATAAAAACGCCTCACATTTCCTCCACCCATTTGGGGAACTAGGGCAGTGGGGATGATCACCGTCGTGCCAAGCATCACCAGATAATGTTGGAATCCAAGAAGGATGGCCTCCGCTGGAAAACATTAACCACGTAGTGTTAGAAAATTTCAAGTAATTGCAGGAAGATACATTAGTTCACAGCAATATTGTATCTTAAATGATGATTATATCTCATGTCAAATCAATTAGTGTTCATCCTACACCACTGCCTAACCAAAATAAAATCGAAAGTGAATGTGAATCTCATGCTAGACAAGTTGCAGAGTACACAATCAGGAGTAGCATAAGTCACCATCAAGAGTGGAACCGCATGTGAGATGCAGCACAGCCTCTAAACTTCATATCTAGAAGGAAAGATAATTAAAAGTTGAAAACAAACATCCATTTAAGGAAATTGCAAAAGATCCAACCCCCAAAAATAATAAAAAAAATAATAAAAAGAAAATAAAAGGGTAAAGTAAAAATGAAACAATTCGAAAAAGCAAGCTGGGATAAAAGGAAAAAAATAAAAGGAATCACGAGAATCAGAAAATATTTGATGCTAACTGACCACACAAGAATCAATCAACAAGAAGCAGATATAATAGGTTTGCAGCAACTGGCTCCACGCAATATTCTGCAAACACTTTCTACCAAAACCCAGAAAAATAATTGACTCAAAGAATATACACAGGGCATAAAGTATAAGAAAAGGACCAAATCGAACACCAACAATTCTTGGAGCTAAAAAAGAAAAATATACAATAGGGCTACAGCAAATCCCCAACCACCCATACTAAATATAAAAACAGAATATGCTGCAAAACGTGACAGAAATAGCAAATTGATGAAATACTGACGCCATGGAGGAGGGCTGGTAATGCAGAAGGAAACATTGGGAAGCTGATCTTTCGGTGGATGCGGCGCCGGCTCGTCCGCCTTCGGTGCTGGACCTCCGCCTGCCATTTTTTGCTTCTCTTAATCTTCAATATCTGCACAAAAAGGAAATAAAATGAAAATAATAGTCAGATAACAAGTTGTGGAAGATTTGGAGTGCAAGGCTACGGCAGAAAATGAAAAAAAATCCCAAATCTGCAAATACCCCAGATCAAAAACCTTCAAGTGTGTTGCAAAAAAATGACAAAATTATTTTGATATACTTTTAGGAAGAACCCAGAAGCTAGGAGTGTAACATTAGGAAACCCACATAACAAAATAAATTTGAAACAAAATCTGAGCACAGCCACCCACCCACCTCTTTGAGATAACAGTAACAGAGAAGTAAGTAATTAAAGGGATAGAGATGAAAACGAAGCTGTAACAGAAGAAAGGTGTGAGAGTGGTGTGTGTATGTGTTAAGGAAGTGTCATTATTGCCAGAAAATCAGTATTATAAACAGAAAAAAGCAGCTAAAAAAGAGGGATTGAGAGAGAAAAGAAAGGCACCTAAATAGTGAAAATGAGGAAGCTTTTCAAGAAGCAAAATCAAGTGAGGGTGTTGAAGTGAGCTAATGTCAATAAATCAAACGACCCCACCTCAAGAAAAAGTTTGGAGGAAAAGGAAAATGGGAAATAAAGCAGAAAGCTTTAGATTAGAGATAGAGAGAGGGTGGTAAAAGGATGTTTTTTGCCAAAGGTGAGAGAGAAAGAAGAGTGTGTGCAAAAAATGAGAAAAAAGGAACACCTGCCCCAAGCAAAGCTTCTGTACTCTCAAACCCCTTTTTTTCTCTCTCTACAAAAAACAAATGGTAAAGAATGGAAAAACATACGCTGAGGAGAATCTTTAACAAAGGATTGTTTAATGCTTTGTTTATTGTTTCTCTCTTTTTTCCTTTCGTGCGTTGTTTCTTTCCTTTTCTGCAATTACATATGCTTTCTTGCAGAGGATAATATGTCAATAAATTAATTTATCAAGCAACTTAGTTAAATTAAAATAGGCGTATCGAGTATTCTAATCTGAATTAGTTTCGTTTTTAAGTCAGTAATCAGTCATCATTCATGTGATCTCAATTTACATGAAATTTGCTTTTTTGTAAATGGCTACTATAATTCAAATTTTAAATAAAGACAAACTTTAATTAATACTAAAATAATTTCCACTTTGGATCTAAGTTCAAACTTCAGATGACTTTCTTCCAAATTTCTCCAAAAAACTCTAATATTCCAAATAAGTATACATTTTTCATGTTATCAATTTATTGTCATATTTAATCTAACGTAGGATTTCTCTAGTAATTCCTTCGTCTATGCCGTGTTTCATTAAGAATTGGGTGATTTATCGAACAAGATCTTGTACATGCATTAATTATTCAACAAGATGATTTAGCTCGAAATATTATGCAGAATAGAATAAGTAAACTACCAGTATGTTAATTAACCAGTTCTTGATAATGTTTAATTTGTATAATTAAAAGTCTATTTTACCCTCGTGGCACTATATGTATTTATCACAGTAGAATTAATACTAGTAGATTAGGGGATGGATAGGAGTGTTGAATGTGAAATGACAATAATAAAATAATTAGGGGTGTGATTGACTAATTGATAAAAATTGTAGCTACATTCAAAAGGGAATATTGGGATGCCCAAAAGAGAGAGTGAGACTGAAACACTGCACACCGACACATTCTTTTCATACCTTTTTATTTATCGCTTCCAACTTGCATTATCAGCCCATTGTTGCCACAAAATAATTGCTTCGCCAAAGAGATAAATTTATTATTCCCATATTTAACCATTTATATAATATTACTTACTACGTATCTTTAATTCGTTTTCAAAGGCTGAGAGTCATTAATTCTCGATATTGCACTTAACTTCATATCATTGTTGTCATTCTTATAGTTTGTTTGTATTGAGTATTAACTACAATACCACATTTTTCATAATCTTCAAAACTTCTAACTTTTATTTATGGATGCATACTAAGTATAATAGTCTAGAAAATTAATAGAGAATGTAAGTCACTCCAGGTGCAACCCATGTAGCAACTAGCAAACTTAATCTAAAAATACGTTAATGGAAACTCAATTAAATTTATATTTTTTCTATCGCGAACTCATGTTACTCATCCATTCTACAAATTAAGGCAATCAATTGAGCAAAATGGACCTTTACTTTATGAATAGAATCCAGCCCCACCGCCTTTATATTGAACCTAGCTCCAGAGTTAATTATTTTGACAATTTCCTAATAATTATTTTGTTTGTAGCTCTTTATTTTCTAAATACTTATAAGCCTTTTGTCCAAATAAATAATAATTTATTATAAGCCTTAATTGCCGGACAAAGCTGAATAACTTTTTCGATTTTTCCCCTTTTTTTCACTCTTCATACGCGTATACTATATAATTATGTTCCTCAAATGTGGTGGAATAGAATCAACACTCCAAGTTTATATTATGTCTCCCTATGGCCAATAAGATTCTTTAAGAATCAAAATTACAAACAAAAAATTATACTCCGAAGCCTCGTTACCGGTAACCGGACTATTCTCGTTTTGGATCGTTCAACTATAGCTCGTACTCGTACTTAAAAAGAAAATAATTTAATTTGAACAAATAGCCAAAATTTGTCAAATTTATTAAGAAAAAATTACAAGTGGTACAAATATAATATCATAATAAATTATAACTCAACACCGCACGCAAACGGGACCACAACACCGCACGAAGATAGGATAACTGCCTGCACGCAGGCGGGACGACTGAAAACTTTAATTCTTAAATTACGAGTATAAAAGCAATTTGCCACTTATAATGTAGTCATATTTTCAATATCTTGCTATTGCCTCTTGTTGTTCCTATTGTACGTTGTAAACTCAAAGTTAATACTGATGTGATGTAGTGTTAATTGTGTGATTTTGATTTGGATACTACTTTTTGTATTATGACATGTAGTAAACGTCGTAGTCATTAATTAGCAATATACATCATCTTTGTTAATTAGTGGAGTAGTATTTCTTCATTCAACTTATAAATGAACATGTAACGTTTTTTCTCTATAGCTACTTTATGAAATTAGAAGGACTGCATGATACATAAAATTTCAAGCTCGTGTTGATGGGCTAATTAACGTGTCGATTGCTAATTTGACTATTCACTATTGTCTTATAAGACCACGTTGTTTCGTTGTATCCTTTTTTGTAGTTATATACACGTTTCTATTTCTGAATTTTGATTCAATTTTTGGTTTTTAGGTTTTGGTTTGTAACTTGCAATTATTAACATTGATCAGTTTTAGTGTGAAACTCTTTTATGAATGAATAAATATATAGGGGGGTAGGTTCTTTCACTATAAGAGGTGTTTTTCTTGAGTTTAAAGTACTTTATATTTATACATAGTAATCTACTAGGATGGGTTGCATATGCATAATCATGTTTTGATACAAATACTGTTATTATAACATTGTGTTTTTGTAATGAGCTTTTAACTTTTTACGATTAATTTTCTTATAGTTAGTTAAATAATCACTAATGAAATATCGCTAATAGATTATATTACTAACTTTTATGTGTAATATGTAGGTTATTGTATATAAACGTGATTTATGTGATAAATCCAAAAAAGAATAATAAAATTAGGGGGTAAATCTCCCACTAATGTAATTTTACGATTCGAACGTTGCGTTACTTAACTCAAATGGTTGGAGCGATATAACCGCCTCCCTTTTGTATTTGTTTTATTAGGAGAAGTTATACTAATTTAATTTGATTGAGGAAGTGACAGGTGCTAAGATTGACTAATAAAAGTGTGACACCACAAATCGGTGAAAATTATGTTGTATGCTGAAAGTTCTAGTGCCTTGTGTAAGCCATGTGGCTCTGAAAATAAATTATTTTGGACTTCTTTTTGGTATTAATTACTCTGTGAGGGGCATTTTGTGTCATTAGGCAAGCAATTGATTGTGGTTGGTGAATTGGCCTTATCATGCTCATCTCAATCTCCAACTGTAATTGTTTTCTAGTAATCCATAAATTGCATGAGTTTTAGTTCCACCCATCAACTATGCGTGACTTGCATTTTGATCCCTTAAAACTGCATCTATATTAATTTTTGCCCTTTAACTGTTCTCATTTATATTGAGGCGTGGCTTCTCGATCATTGTAAAAAGTCGAAATCAAATATGTCAAATCGACCAAAAATTATCTCAGAAGTTTATAATTTTATTCTATTTTTTGACGTCAAATAATTTTATTTGTCAGCTATTCTAAGTGTTACTGTTAATTTTTTATTCATTGGTTAACTGTGAAACTTTTTATATAGAAGCTGTACGTTTGCCATTTATATATATAATATAATATTCATTAGAGTGGGGATCTATTAGGATCCTTTCTAAAATTTGGGATCTAAGATCAAAGCATATCTTTATGATGAAGAAAGCATTATGTTGTATGTGAGAAAGCATAATAATATATTAAAGCATTATGTTGTATATAAAAAAATATAATCATTTAAAAGCATTAAGTAATGCATATGAAAACATCATCAATATGGAAAATCAATCTTGACCATCCATCGATCAAGATCAAGGGATGAGATTGGATCCTAGTTAACATTTTTAGGAGGGATCCTAAATGATCCCCTCCCATATTCATAATTCATAAATATTAGTTTATACAGAAAGTGATTATTGACTAAAGTAAATATTACAGTACTAAATTCCAAAAATAAACAATAGTATAAATTTTGGTTGGATGTTGGGGACAGCTAAGTTTTTTTAAAGTAATGTACATAATATTGCAATCCTCGTGAGTTCATACATATGAGGTACATTTACGCTAGGTCGGTTTAATGTTAGGTCTGAATTAATTAATATATAAATAATGAGACCGGCAATAATAATAGGGGGCGGCAAACAACAAACGGCTTCGTCTTTTTTTTCGATAATTAATATATAGATAATGAGACCGCCAAGAATTACGCTTTTACGTCTCGCTCCGGGTTCGCCTTCAGCTCCCCCTCGCTCGACTCGTGGCTTAGAATATGAGCGGCAAACAATTGGTCTAACGTTAGGCCGACCTAACGTAAATATTTGTCCATATATTTTAGTAAATGGGGAAACGCGAAAGCCCTATGTACGCTGCCGTTTGGCTAATTAATGTAACTAATACGCCATTTGCTGATGAGAATTAATTTGTATCGTTCACGAAATCTAGTTCAAATGATAAGAAAAACGAGTTACTCTTCACTCTTGTTTATTTTTACATCGAATTAATTATTGGTCCTATTACAATATCCGATGGTAGTATTATTCATTACGTATACTATAAGCATGCAGTAATATGATTTGTCAATGATTTGATAATTATGTATAACAATTAATCAATTATGTTGCTTTGACTTTTGATGCGTCGGATTATCTTGATTGCCCTTTCTTTCTCCAAAAGAACTTAATAATCATTGGTAATTTAAATCTGTATTCTTGTGTTGCGTTTATCTCTGTTTGGACCATCAAACCAACATTCCTTCTGCATAACTATTATTGTTTTGTTCATAATTCATTTGTAACCAACTATCAAGTTATGAGCTCAAAATAAACAATATATATATCAAGTCTTAAATTTGAGGAGTAAATTTTTTGCCTTGGGTGATTGGGCAGCATATAAGCTAATGAGTTGTGTGGAAGCTTATAATTGGCTTGCTCTGTAGCTGCGTATTCTATTCATATCAATTGCATGTTATTATTCATCATTTATTTCCACTGGTTTCAGCCAATAAATTGAGCATTTAAATGCCCAAAATAGAAAAACAGAACAAGCAAAAGGTAAACATAATAGGTAGGCTGTACGCGCATCAGGAAGGTGACCAAAACAATCTTCCGGTTCCAAACTTTTGGAACCTTCGAATGTGATTTTTCATTTAAATTGTGTTTTTGTTGTGCAATTCATATGGGCAAATAGCCTCTGAATTGCTGAACTTTGCTCAAATTCTCGTTTTGCATACCAGCTTTAAAATCGGCATGTAAATTGTCAAACTTTCAATTTTTTCTGATTTTGCAACC
>JAYJMF010000044.1:3007058-3020149 GCA_036873715.1 Salvia sclarea | reverse complement strand
TTTGTTTTTGAATGTCGTTAGTTATTTATTTTTTTGTATTATTATTGAGGAAATTTAAAAGATGTGTAAACCGCAAATCAAACCACACCGAACCGTATTAATACAGTTTGATTTGGTCTAGTTTAGGTAATCATTCAGTTTAGTTTGGTTTACTAAAATTACAAAACGTATTTTATGATTTGGTCTGGTTTTGGTGCCAAACCGCGCCCACCCTTACCCACGACTTAGTTAATGAGCATTTTTTATTGCCTAACCCTTAGCCCCTAACCTTAAGCCCACGACTTAACTAATGAGCATTTATATATATATGACGCGATGGAATAAATAAAGCAAGGATTGATTAGTTCCGATCAGGGAATAAATTAAATTTGAGGAAATGAAGTTACGAAAAGTTGGAAGAAAAAAAGAAAGACATTTAATTCAATAAAACAGAGTAGGGTAGAAGAACCCATGTCACTCCAAGATGGGCCATCCTGACATGCACTCTCGGCGCAAGAAAATTTCACATGTATTTAATTTTCTTGTATTCCATCCGTCCCATGAAAGTTGGCTCGTATTTCATTTCGGGGTGTCAGACGAAAGTGACACGTCTATTACTCACACAACTTTAAACAATATTATATATTCCTATCATCACTTTATACCACTTTACACTACTTTGTGCCCAAAAGAAAAGAGCCAACTCTCATGGTACAGAGGGAATACTATTTAATTAATGTAAAAATTGAATGAGATTTATGGTTGGTAGAATGGTAGTTGTGTTAAACTTTCTACATATATGCCGAGAAAATTGGCACATGCACTCGCAACCATGGCAACTACTGTAGTAAATGGTGTTTGCGCCACCCGTCTCCGGCCGGCCCTTCGCCGGGCAAGTGGTAGCAGCCCCTTAGTTGGTTTGCATGTCAATTCAAGAAGCTTGAAGATTAGTAATGGTTTCAAAACAAATAAGGATCAGTCGACGGAACTCCAAGACGATGGCCCGCCGCGGTGGTTTTCGCCTTTGGAGAGTGGTCGTAGGTCGCCGGGATCCCCTCGACTGCTCTTCTTACCAGGTTCCACTCTCTCTCACTCTCATTAGCTTGAGCTTATGTGTATATGTAATATGTTGGAATGAAATGTGTAGTTGATGATGATTTCATTTCACAGGGATTGATGGAAGTGGACTTGCTCTTAAATTGCACCATACAAAACTCGGAGAGTAAGATTTCCAATTTCCAATACACTTTGAACAACATTCATTGTCCGTACAGCATGAAACATATACAAATATTCACATATCCACTTGCACACGCACAATTATATGACACTGACACACACACATATAGTGAAACCCCTACAAACTAATAGTATTGGGATTTAGATTACGGTTAATTAGTTTTTTTATTTTCTTCTTTATTTGAAAAAATCTTATAATTAGATTATCAATAAAATATTCAATATATATATATATATCAAAATAAAGATCATCATAAACACTTTAATTTGATAAATGATATATACAAAATAAATTTCAAATGACAAAATTATTACTATCCAAAGTTTTAGGTTAATTTTTAAAATATAATTTTAAATTGCTTTTTAAAAAAAAAATCCTATTCCAATGGATTTAGTTGTGTCGAAATATATACTTGAAACTATTTTTAACTTCTTCTTTTTTTCCTTTTTTCTACTTTCTTTTTTCTTTGATATTTTCGTTTTGCATTATATAATTTTTATTTTTTTATTTTCAATTTTAATTATTAATTATAATAATATAAAATTAGTTATAGAAATATTTATTACTACATCCGTCCACCAAATATATGTCACAATTTCCTTTTTGGTGCGTCAAAAAAAAAAAAACAACTTTCCACTTATAGTAGTGGACTCACACAACTCACAATATATAAATCACACATTTAAAAATTAACTTGTTCTCCACTCAAGACTGCTAACTTTTTTATTAAAACGTGTGTCATTATGAGTGTAACATATATTTGGTGGGCCGGAGAAGTATTATTTTAGCAAATTAAAAAATTTTAACATTTAAACTTTATTATAACACACTTGCCATTTTAGTATATCCCATTCATAATGGGACATTCCTTAAAAAAAATTACCTTGAAAAATTAGTCAAAAAAAGTGTTCAAATCACTTTACACACAAAAATACCACATTCTTAATGTTCATACCCAAAAGTTAGGTATCATTACTAATAGGACGGAGGGAGTATAAGAAATGATGACCGTTGTTAATTTTATCAGTGTTTGGTTATATAATAAATGATTGTACAAATATTTTATGTCGTAATTAAATCAAATTAATTATTATGATGTGCAAGTGTGGAATAAATTTTAATCGCATCAATCATTCGACATATTATACCTTGAGTTAGGACAAATTTAACAATTTTTATTTATATGCTATCCATTCGCAAAGATATTTTGAATATTTTTTTTAATGTTAATTATGATTATCTATTGACTACTAATTTTTATGTAAATATAACTATTATCGTGCACCGCACGATATACAAAAATCTACTATTAGATCAAGTTATAATGTGAAAACAAATGGTAGATAATGTTTTAATGTATTTAAATTAAATTAAAATAAATTCTTGTATCCAATAATTCATTGTAACTAATTGAATATTTTCATGCATCAATGTAAATAATTAATCATATACTCATGACATTATTGAGTTACTACAGTATGGAAAAAAAGTTTAAAATCATAAATCTCAACCATGGCTTCTCATCTAAAACTAAAAGGAGTCCAAAAATCTACCGTGACTCGTAAAATGCGTAAAGTCTGTGCGAGTACAGTAAAGATCACCTAACAATCCTAGAGTAAAAGAATTACTCCCTTCCTCCAATTCTTCTTGTCTCGTTTTCTTTATTGGGTCATCCCATTCTTCTTGTCTCATTTCCTTTTTCTAGAAAAATTTACACACAAAAAGTATGTGAGTCCCATGTGGGCCTCACCATCTCATGTTCATCAACTTTATTTTATTAATCCTCGTGCCCAAAAAAAATAGGACAAGAAGAATGAGACAGAGGTTAGCAATCACCCTCGTTTAATTTCAAGAAAAACCAAACAATAGTACGTTCATATTTTAACAAGCTACAATAACATCATAATTGTAATATATTAAAAATTATTAATTAACAATATTGACCAGACCTATAAATTTAAAGAGGTGCGGATGGTTCTCCAAAAAAATACAACGTTATTTTATTATCTTATAGAATTGATGGTTTTTAACTTGCCCAATTTGGGTTCGAGGAAATTTATTAGTTTCGAAAGTATTATAATTTATATAAGTACTCCTGTCCCACTAAGTATGATATACTTTTTATTTAGAATTGTCTCCTTAATAGTAGCACAAGCTACACAACAAAAAAAAAAAAAAAAAAAAAAAAAAACAAACGCCTTAGACAATTAGTGAACTTTAGTGGTTTCATCACTTTTACACAAAATCATCACTTCACTTTCTTAGTCTCCGTGTCCAAAAATATAATGTCATGCAAGGTGGGACGGAGGGAACATTATTTTAACGAGATTTTACTATAATCACATATATCAGAAGCTTAGTTGACTGTCACTTGCGAATTTAAAAAATATAAAATTTCATTGACCTTATACTTGTGCCCTCCATGTTTTGCATGTATAAAGGATTTTCGATATATGGTGCTTGCATGTTCCTTCTGCGGATCGAACGCCACTAGCAGGTCCCTCTCTCTCTCTCTCTGTGACCATTTTTCTGCCTTCTCTCATTAATTTCTTGATGTTGTAGAGCTAGTGATGCTGGTTGAGAATACCGTTAGGGCAGAGCGAGATCAATCAGCAAAAAGACCAATATATCTAGTTGGAGAGTCCCTTGGAGCATCTCTTGCACTTATCATTGCTGCCCACAATCCCGATATCGACTTCGTTCTAATCCTGGCAAATCCAGGTAAGGAGCTGTATGTTAGATATCATCAACACAGATTGGACTTATTCATGTTGTTGTCTTGTTTTGCCTGATGACAGCTACAAATTTCATCAAAGCCTTGGTGCAGAGTGTCATACCTTTGTTGAAAATGACCCATAATCAACTAAATGCTGGATGGCTTCACGGAATGAGCTCTATACCAGGTTATCCTGCTCATTAGTAACCAACACCGATTATTGTTAAAACACATTCTAGTATTTAGATTCATATAATGGCATCACTGCTATTCTATCATGTTTCTTACTAGTTTTTACTGTTGGAAACTTGGAATCCAAAAGAAACAGTTATGTGGAAGCTGAAGATGATTCAGGAGATGCAAAATTCTTTGAAGTCACATCTTCATGCTGTCAAAGCTCAGACACTGATACTTACAAGGTTATCTTCGAGTCTCAGCCACTCTGAGTCCTCATGCTCCAGAAAAAGATTAAAAGCAGTATATCTATTTCAAGATTATTGCCACATGGTTGACCCTGATTGTTACCAAACATATGCAGTGGAAAGGACATGTTACTGACAAGCATAACAGAAGGTGGAAAACTTAGCAGCATGTTACCAAATAGTCACACTCATACATTTGTTGGCAATGGTGATCCTTTATTTATGGTAAGGAACAGTTCACTCAACACCTGCACAGTTATAAGTACAACAAATCAGAATAAGATCATTTATTTGCAGAACATGAATAGCTCTGATAATTCCAAATCTGTTCATTTTTATGTTCTAAAGATTCAAATATAACAAATAAAACCAAGAACGGGAGCAAGGTGTGAGAACAAAGATTAGATTGCCTTGTGTCATAGTTGGGATATTCTATTCCAACAATATTATTTGCCGCCAAGTGTGTATTCTAAATGCTCCTGTTAAATATCAAAGTAGGCAAGACTATAGTACAGGAATTGCTGAAGAATGTAAGGAATATAGAAATCAAACCAAGGTCAGATGGTCGAAGTTTGGCAGATATATCATGATCATTTATTTCATTCGCTTACAGGATAATAAGTTTGATCTAGTAGCAGCAATAAAGTGTGCCGGTTATTATCGCCATGGAGCATCTGTGGATTATATTGCAGATTTCTTGCTACCAAGCCCTTCTGAATTGAAGTCGGTAGTCAAACCATTCAGGTAATGAGTGTTCACTGTAACCATAAAGGTCATTATGAATCACAATTTACCATAATACCCAGATAATTCGAAAAAATGCTCTCAGGCATTGGATTTGGAAAATTTGATTGAACTTTAAAAAATTAAAGTCAAATTCACATGAAGCCAACAGACAATGATATTTCGGATAAGCTAACAAAACTAATACATAAATTCAAAACCAAGCACAGATTGATGGATGTGGCTGTGGATCCTGTGATGTTATCAACTATGGGTGGAAAAGTAGTTCGAGGGCTAGCAGGAATTCCTTCAGAAGGTCCAGTATTATTTGTCGGCAACCACATGATGCTAGGGTTGGACATCGTACCGCTAATATCCAGATTCTGGATGGAACAAAACATCAAATTACGTGGGATGGCACACCCAGCATTCTTCGGAAAAACAAAGAATAGAAAAGTACAAGACGATCCACTGGTTGATGTGGTCAGGATGACTGGTGCACTTCCAGTTTCAGCAAATAACTTATGCAGGCTGTTCTCGCTGAAGTCTCATGTTCTGCTGTATCCAGGAGGGTTGCGGGAAGTATTTCATCGTAGGGTAAACCCAGTTTATGACTTGTTTGAATGATTATAGATACAGGGATTTGGGTGTAAATTATCAAGCATTTGATCGGTTATCAGAAACTAATCTTTCAAGCATCCTCCTCAGGGTGAGGAACACAAATTAATTTGGCCAGAAGAACCAGAGTTTGTTCGCATAGCTGCAAAATTTGGGGCAAAGATTGTACCTTTTGGTGCTGTTGGGGTGGATGATGTTCTTCAAGTAAGTCCAACCCTTTTTGTCTGCATTACTCTATTTGGTAATTCTTTAAAGGCACACAACCTATTCTTACTCTAAGGAGGTGCTTGACTTGCCTGCTTGGTATGATGGGGGATGAAACAAAGGTAGGAATGGAATGGAGATCAGAGTGGAATGGCTAATACGACCGCAAAGGAATGGAATGGGGATAGGAATGACCATCCCATTCCCTCCTCCATTCCATCATAAAGCACCTCCTAAGTAATACATAGTCTGTGTCCAGCACATCACCTAAAAACAGAAACCAAATCAAACACCTTTACAATCTCAGTACCACTTTGAAAGTATAGAATCTGGTTGTTGTAACTAACTCAAAAGATCGAACAGTCATTTATACAAAAATGCACCAAACAGTCAGAGAATAAGAAGAAGTCAGGCATTATCAAAGTTTAATAAGTAGAAGGAAAGTTTTTAGCCATTATTTGATATTTCTGAACATTGATAAGGACGACGTAAAAATGGTTTCTCGTACCATGATTTCCTTGTTCGTCAATGAAAGGGCTCCCACATTGTTGGAAGCTATAAGCTATTACCACATTGATCATGAAAATCATGTTGAAACGTTAGAATTGCCCCTATGCATTTTAAACATTACATGATGGAACTTTTTTGTCAAAACAGTTGTTATTCGACTGTGATGATCAAATGAAGATTCCACCTCTGAAGGCCCTAATAGAAGAACTAACTAGTGAGACTCTCAGGTTGAGGTAAGTCAATAGTTATTTATGTTATGCAATGCCTCAAAAGATATATCTAAATGAATAATGAATATGTTTAGCAAACTGCAAACCATATGCTCCATCCATATTACTGGCTCTATTATTGCTTTCCACTTTCTGTAAGCAATATCTTTGGTCTTCCAAGCATTACAAGTTATGTATTCTCACTTTTGGAGTTAATAATGGTAATACAGGAGTGATGCTGAAGGAGAGATAGGGAAGCAACTTATTTACTATCCTGTGCTTCTACCCAAATTACCTGGCCGCTTTTATTTCTTCTTCGGGGAGCCAATCTCCACAGAAGGTAGCGGCATCTCAATTCTAAATTCTTGTTTCTGTAAGATGTTGGCTTCAGCTTCGGATTATAGGGGTAAAAAAAACCATCTACCAAGCATGATTGAACGCTATTTCTCCTTTGACATGAGGATACTTTTGATTAAATCTTGGTTTGGTTTTTCTGATACAGGAAGGAAGGATGTATTGACAAACAAAGACAAAGCCAGAGAAGTGTACTTAGAGGTGCAAAGAGAGATAGAGAAATGCATCAAATATTTGAAGAAGGGAAGAGAAAAGGATCCATATAGGAACCTTTTAGTTCGACTGGCTTATCAGACCTACCATGGCTTCGATTCCCAAGTCCCAACTTTTGAAATTTGATCATAATTATTTCTACAGATATTTTTAAATTTCATTACTAGATTTTCCAGAGAAACAGTTGCTGAAAGAAATAAAAACTATTCTCGAGATGTCAGAGCATTCAGTGAGCATCAAAGTTCAAACACCCATACAAGGATACACATGGCAAATAATTAGTTATATTTTCATCTCACCATAAACCCATAAATAAAATTAACTTTGAGATATGAACTTCTAAGCATGCATTATAAAACCACATATATAGCTTCAGGAGTCATACCAGAGCCTCTAATTTCACCCTATTATCCTATAAAACACAGACCTACTAAAAGAAAAGGCCAAGTGTAACAAAAGAACCAAAACAAAGGCAGCAGAAAAATCTCACATACATCCAGCCGAGCAAGGAAAGCATATATAAGTGAAGCAAAAGATCTATCTGTTTCGTGGTCTCCAAATTGGCGGAATTTTTAAAATTGGAATTTCTCCTGACATCTTCATTTCAGGTGGGATGATTTTGTTGCCGAATGCAGTAGATCGTTTGCAATAACCTACTGTACTTGGCAGAAAATCAGCAATAGGCGATATTCGCCTATAACTCCGACGGGCTGTGTACAGCGGCGCCGCCATTGCTGCCGGTGTGGTTTAGCGCCTCAAATTTGAAAATCTGAAGTTGTGTCCAACTTTTTTATTTTAGGCACCTCCTCGTTATAAGGAAAAAGGTAGAAATCAAATATTTTCCCAATTTTTTGTAAAAAAATTACCAAGTAGTCTTGTTTCATCCTTTTTAATCAAATTATTATGGAGAAAATTATCATAAATAAAGGGTGTGATAAATATTGCATAGGATAACCTTTTTTTTCTATAAAAAAAACATAAAATAAAAAAAATAAGGACCATCAAAATGTGATAAAAAAGTATCAACAGATTTAAACCGATAGCCTCTGGCTTGAATGGGGCTGGGCTGGGCCACAAATCGGCCCACCCCTTTTGCCAGCTATGGGTGGGGCTAATATTTATATGATGATGGTATCGGCTCACACTATCTTGGAACATTTGAGCTAATCTTGCGCTACAAATTTCACATGAATTTTTGTATATTTCAATCCACATCATGTTTCTCCAAGAAAAAAAAAAGCAAAAAGAACACGTCATACTCCGATTTGCCATGTGAGATTCTGAATGCCGAAATAATTAGATCATATCATAATTACAGAAACAATGAAAGATTGGATATCAATTTATACTTTATTACATGTGATGACATTATTGAAAAAGGTTCAAATATTTGGACAATACATTTACGCTATTGTTTAGGTTGAAAAACAAATAGCTAATACCAAAAAATTCACAATATCCTATATTATTACAAAACCTTGCACATATATCCATTTACACAAGCATCATGTTTTCCAAACCTTTTCAAGAAAATTTCGTGTTGGTTGTGATCAAATCAAGTAATAATTGTTTAATGAGATTTTATGGGTAGTAGTTGTGTTTAATATCTATACTTCATACACGCATGCTCAGTTGCTACTCCCACCTATGGCAACTATTGTAGTAAATTGTCTCCGGCCGCTCCTCCACCGGAAAATGGCCGTTGGGAAAGTCAAGAGTTGTCGGGCAACTCGTAGCAGCACATCAGCTGCTTTGCATGTCAATGGAAGCAGCTCCAAGATTGATAGTAGATTGAGCACAAAAGAGTTGGAGCAGTCGAAAGAGCTGATGGAACTTGAAGACGGTGGGCCACCGCAGTGGTTTTCGCCTTTGGAGAGTGGCCGTAGGTCGCCTCTACTGCTCTTCTTACCAGGTCTCTCTCTCTACATATATATTTGGAATGTGTAATACACTATTGTCTTACCTTTAATTTCATAGGGATTGATGGAAATGGACTTGGTCTTACACTGCACCATAAAAAATTGGGAGAGTAAGCTCCTACTCTGAATTTCCCTATTCCATGCATACACAAGCACACAAACATATACAAATATTCACAAATAGATGATACTGGACTCGCGTATTCCATTTGGTACACAAATATATAACTTCAACAACAACTAGATCTTCTCATTTACCTCATACTTGTGCCACCCTTCCTATGTTTTGCATGTATGAAGGATTTTCGATATATGGTGCTTGCACGTCCCTGCTGCGGATCGAACGCCACTAGCAGGTCCCTCCCTCCCTCTCTCTCTCTCCTGGATCATTTTTTGGCCTTCTCATTCATATGTTGATGTTGTAGACCTAGTGATGCTGGTTCAGAATACTGTTAGAGCAGAGCAAGATCAGTCAGCAAAAAGACCAATATATTTAATTGGAAAGTCCCTTGGAGCAGCTCTTGCACTTCTTGTTTCTGCCCACAATCCCGATATTGACTTCGTTCTAATCCTGGCAAATCCGGGTAAGGAGTTGAGTATTAAAAATAATCAAAAACAGCCATGAATCTTAACACAAACTGCAGCTACAAATTTCAGCAAAGCCTTGGTGCAGAGTGTTTTGCCTTTGTGGAATATGATCCATAATCAACTAACTGCTGGATTGCTTCACTGGAAGAGCTCAACACCAGGTTTTCCTGCTTATGTTGGGACACGTTTTACTATCTTTGACACTTCAGAGGCAGATAATCAAAAGCTGCAACTTTTCAAGCTTCTCACGAGCTTTTACTGTTGGAATCAAAACCAGAAACAATTATTTGGAAGCTGAAGATGATTCAGGAGATGCAAAATTATTTGGGTTCACATCTTCATGCTGTCAAAGCTCAGACCATGATACTTACAAGGTTATGTTCGATTCTCAGCTGCCTTGAGTCTTCATGCTCCAGAGATGTTGATGATTAGTTCTTGGTTGTGATCAAACATGTGCAGTGGAAAGTTTTTTCTGTTGACAAGCATAACAGAAGGCAAAAAACATAGCAGCATGCTACAAAATAGTCAGACTCATACGTTCATAGGCAATGATGATCCTCTGTTCTCGGTAAGTAAGGAGACAGTGTGTTTTTTCTTATGGTTATACACATGATAATGAAGTAAAAAAATCATTTATTTTCTGAATATGAAAAGCTGATAATTCAATGATGGCATGTCATAAAGATTGTGAAGAAGGAAAGAGGACAAAGACTACTTGCCTCGTCATTTCTATTTCCAAAATATTTCATCTTCTTTTCCAACAATATCAATAGCTGCCAAATATTTATGTCATTAAGTACAATGTGGAACAGAGGCTCATGATAATTAATGTCAGAGTACGAAAAGGAAAAAGTACACACAGCAGAAAATCAAATGAAATCTCCAATTATAATCAAACTAGGTAGAACTTTAGTACATGAATGGCAGCATATGTTAAGAATGAAGAAAACTAACCAAGGTTAGATGCATGATAGAAGTTTGGCAAACAAGTCATGGTTATTTGTTGCATTCACTTACAGGATGGTAAGTTTGATATAGTAGCAGCAATAAAGTGCGCAGCTTGTTACCGCCGCGGAGCCTCCGCAGATTATGTCGCAGATTTCTTGCCGCCAACCCATTCGGAATTGAAGTCAGCATGTGAACCATTAAGGTAAAGAGTGTTTACCTTATGAATAAATGCTGTCATAGAGAGTAAACTCAGTTTC
Source organism: Salvia sclarea (assembly GCA_036873715.1). Taxonomy (NCBI): domain Eukaryota; kingdom Viridiplantae; phylum Streptophyta; class Magnoliopsida; order Lamiales; family Lamiaceae; genus Salvia; species Salvia sclarea. The sequence goes on along the minus strand of JAYJMF010000044.1, from coordinate 3,009,249 downwards.
ACATGAGCAGATGGATGGATGTGGCCGTGGATCCAGTGATGTTATCGACTATGGGCGGAAAAGTAGTTCGAGGGCTAGCAGGAATCCCTGCCAAGGGACCCGTGTTATTAGTGAGCAACCACATGATGCTAGGGTTGGACATCGTACCGGTGCTGACCACGTTCTGGATGGAACAGAACATCAAACTACGTCCCATCGCTCACCCAGCATTCTTTGAAAAAATAAGAAATGGGAAATTGCAAGACTATCCACTGTTTGATGTGGTCGGGATGAGTGGTGGAGTTCCCGTTTCAGCAAATAACTTATACAAACTGTTTTCAAGCAAATCTCACGTTCTGCTGTATCCAGGAGGAGCAAGGGAAGCTCTTCATCGAAGGGTATATCCAAATCCAGCTTATGACTTGCTTCACAGATTATATACAATATGTTTGGTCAGGTATCATATACTAATCTTAATTTCCATCGTCATCCTCATTCACAGGGTGAGGAACACAAATTGATTTGGCCAGCCGAACCAGAGTTTGTCCGCATGGCAGCAAGATTTGGGGCGAAAATTGTACCTTTTGGTAGTGTTGGGGAGGATGATGTTCTTCAAGTAAGTCTGCCAACACTTTTCATTCTCTGCTTCATGTGCTCATAGTATGCTGTATGCATTATCATTACATGATGGAATAACTTTTATTTTTTCCCCTGACCAGTTGTTATTAGACTGTGATGATCAAATGAAGATTCCACCTCTGAAGGCCCTAATAGAAGAACTAACTAGTGAGACTCTGAGGTTGAGGTAAGTGAATAGTTACTTAGGTTTTACTATGCCTCAAGAATATATCAGAATAGATCAAGGAAATGTTCAGCAAAACTATCTGCTCATAATCATTCTAAGTTATGTATTGGATGTAATACAGGAGTGATGTTGAAGGAGAAATTGGGAAGCAATTTATATACTCTCCTGTGGCTCTACCCAAATTACCTGGCCGGTTTTATTTCTTTTTCGGGGAGCCAATCTCCACAGAAGGTAGCAGCATCTCAGTTCTTGTTTCTGTAAGATGTTGGTTACAGCGTCGAATTATAGGCAGAAAAAATCATCTATCAAGCATGTATTGAACGCTATTTCTCCTTAGACATGAGGATACTTTTGGTTGAATCTTGTTTTTTGTTTTTCTGATACAGGAAGGAAGGATGTATTGACAAACAAAGACAAAGCAAGAGAAGTGTACTTAGAGGTGCAAAGAGAGATAGAGAAATGCATCAAATATTTGAAGAAGGGAAGAGAAAAAGATCCATATCGGAACCTTTTAGTTCGTCTGGCATATCAGACCTACCATGGCTTTGATTCCCAGGTCCCAACTTTTGAAATTTGATCATACTTCCTAGAAACATTTTTAAGTTTGATTTTTAAATTGTCTTTCGAAGTGAAGTCTTGTTATTCATAGTACCAAACTTTCACAGCCACTTCCCTTGCTAAAGGAAAATATGGGAACATTAGTCTAAGACCTCCAAATTCAAAGTACTAATTTAATAATTTCTCCACTTACTAACAAAGGAAATTGTTCACCATAAACCAATTGTGCCAATTGCTGAAACCCTACTGCAAGTTTGTGTACAAAATATGCTAGAAAAATGTGTTTGTTTGACTACCAAAATTCCTATAAAAAGACAGCAAGCAGAACTTCCCATACAAACTGAAGTTAGAGAATAAAAACATAAAGTAAGGATCATCTCACATAATTTGATATTTATTGATAAAGATCAAGCAAAATGTGCATCTGGAGATTGGATACAATAAACAAACAACCAATCAACTAACTAAGAACTGAATTTAAGCATTTTGCAAAAAAAGTTCGCATATCCATGGAAGAGAAGACAGAAATGTATCTCCCAAAATCAAAAAGCACACAGCTAGTTATTCATATTTTCATCTTAGCGTAAACACATAATTTCTTTTTCCGAAGCACATACTATCAAAATCAAGGCAGCAGAGAAACTCACATAGATCCAAGCGAGCGGGGAAAGCATTTATGAGTGAAACAAAAGCCTATGAGATTTAAGCTTGGCAGCATTTTGGGAGAGTTGGTTTCAATTGAACTGTCCAAAACTCTCACTCTAGCTCAAAACCCCCAAAAAAAAATAACGAGAGATATGGAAAAAGCAGGTCCGATTACGCCTATTCCTAATCCTAAATGGAATGGAA
>JAYJMF010000044.1:2972499-3000279 GCA_036873715.1 Salvia sclarea | reverse complement strand
AGGATTTAGGAGAGAGAGTGAAGAGAGAGAAAAATATATCAAATCTGAATCATTAATTTATGAAAGATGAAAGGTAGGGATTGATTCTTATTTCTCATTTTAAGGGGTGATGTACAATAATCAACCCCTATATATATATTAAAGTTGGAATAGATTTGAATAAAATTATGAAATGTCGTGATATAAATTATAATTATGAAAAAAAAAATTATGAATATATCATACTACAAATTTAGGTGCTTAGTAATTAATTTGCAAATTACAATTAGACCTCAGTCATTAATGATAGAGGTGGGTATATATATGTCAACCACCTCAAACACGCGCCTTACACAGCAAAATTTATGCTGCGATATATATCAAGAATCCAAAGAAATCTTTTTATGCATGCATGTTTTTTTATTCGTTTATTCTCTTTTTTTTAGGCTTCAATATGTTTGTACGACTTGATTAATTGCATGTACTATTTTAGCATATATACACATGCACATGGGAAGATCCAGGCCCAGGCAAGCCTCCGCGATCGCCCGACTAATTATTTATTATTATTATATTTCGATTTTCAATTTTTGTATGCAAAAATATAATTTCTCACATTCATTTATAATAGGTGATTAATTTTCTCATTTAGCTAATATATTTACATTTGATTTGAGGGTATAACTGCCGTACAACATACACTATTCCACACCCTATTGATCATATTATTAATATTATTAACATGCTGAAAAAATATAATATTATTATATATACACACTACACATGCATACAACAATAATGTCATTTCTGAAAAAACTCATATATTTTAAAGAAATATTATATAATTATAGCCTCTCTGAGTTCCCCATCATGATAAAATCTATTTAAACTTTGCTGCCATTTCCTTATCATGCATGCATATGGGCACACATTTGAGAAGTAGGATAAGCACAGCACGCCAACACCCAATTGATATTTCACCAAAAGCAAAAAAGATATTCCCAAATTAAAGCATATATCTCAGCAAAATTATAGTAAAAAATCAAAACACTATATTATAATTAAAATATGAATTCAAATTTCTTTTGTCCGACTACTGTACATTTAGAAACATTTCCCTCCTGCAACTTGCACCAGCAACATAAATTACACCTACAAAAATCTATAATTAAAAAAATAAAAAATAAAAAAAAAATGTCACAAAGCATCAATAATCCTTTGTTTCTTGTTAGCATTTTGCAACCCCAAAATCTCCATTTCCATCATTAATCTCTTGCCACCGCAGCTCGGCGCCTCTAATAAATTAACCCCAAATAGCCTCACTATCCCGGGCCCGGCCCGGGCAGCCTCCGCCCCCACGGGACCGGGATTGCCGCTATCCCGGGCCTTAAAATCTATGTAGAGCTGCCTATCCGGGCCGGTGGACCGCCCGAAACACACAATGTCGCCGGCCCGTAAATTCTTCTCCTTCACGAAACGGCTCCACCCTTTGGTCAACACATAGCTCTGGCTACTATTCCAATACGAGTATCGAAATCGCCACACTTTCCCGCCGGAATCCTCGAAATTCAGCAGAACTCCCTTGGAAACCGTCGCCGGCTGCATCGGAAAATGCTTCTCGGCGTGCTGTTTCGGGATCACAAGGCGGTTCAGCTTGCCGACGTCGCTGGGGGTGACGGCCTTCTCGAAGAGGGGCTCGCGGGGGCCGGACCGGTGGCAGGGGGGGCTGCGGCCGGCGTCGCCGCCTCCGCCGGCGAAGTGGCGGCGGCTCTGCTCGAGCTCGTCGTCGTAGGTGTGTTTGCGGAGCATGTCGACGATCTCGGCCTTGGAGTGGGAGGCGAGGAAGGCTGCCTCGGCGGCGGCGGCGCCGGCGGCGAAGTTGGTGACGGCGTCGCGGCCGCGGAAGCGCTGGGCGGCGGTGTCGTAGGCGCGTGCAGCCTCCTCCTCCTCGTTGAAGGTGCCGAGCCACACCCGCTGGTGCTTCTCGTAGATTTGGGCGCCCCAGCGCCCGTTGGGTTGGGGCACCACGCCCTTGAAGCGCGACGAGGGGAGTTTTCGAGACTCCGCCTCGGCGCCGCCCTCGGCGGCGTCGATTACTACGCTGGCGCCGCTCCCGACGCGGCAGAGCGGGGGCGGCGGGGCGGGGATCGAGGCGGATTCGCTAGTCGTGCTCTCGTCCACCACGCTGCTCACGCTGGCTCCGTCCATGTTTCTTATTTTGTTTAATTTATTGTCTTGTTTTCTTGTAGAGAGAAGGGGGGAAATCAAATGTGTGGATTGTGAAATGAAATGAGGTGTTGGGGGGGAGGGAGTGGTATATATAGAGAAACAAAATGAATATTTTTTTCATACTTGCATATAATATAATTCATGTATAAATTTTAAAAAAGAAATGTAGAAAATGGAAAAGAAAGAAGATATGCAAGATGTGGGTAAGGTGGGGTCAACCCTTAAGATGGCAAGGACTAGGAAGATTCATGAGGGCAAGGTAGGTGTGTACCTAGTTAATATATATCTCAATTTCCAAATCCAATAATAACAATTGTATTATTACTTATAATCCAGTATTAATATTCTACATGTGAATGTGAGTACTTCATAACTCGACAACTAAAAAATAATCAAATATGACTTGACTTCTGTCCGTGTGAGTATTTTATAGCCTCACATTCTTTGAAACGTCTTGTGTCGCGCCATGAATATTTGAATATTTTTGAATTTTCATACTATAAAGTATTCACACGTACAAAAGTCAGGATATAGTTGAATATGTTTGAATTTCCAAGCTATAAAATACTCATATAGACAAAAGTCGGGACAGATCTGTATATTTTTTAATTTCCGGGTTCATACGCACAAACGAGAAAAATCTGAAATATGTTTTAATATTAACACTATATACAATTTATGTATTATTATAAAAGTATGTAGTTATAATTAGAAGTAGGATATAGTATAAAGAAGTGTGGGGTAAAGAGGTTGATGGGATTCACATGAGTGTGGACCGTGTATGAGTAAGTTCATCCCCCCTGAGCATTGCTGCTCCAGCTGACTATAAGCATGGCCACCCCACTCTTTCCACATACATATATATATATATGTAATAATGTGACAATTTATTTCATTTTCCAAATATCTTATCCCGCCCATCACATTTTTCAATTTTCTCATTTAGTCTCCCATTCTTTTAAAAAATAAAATTCTGTCATTTCAACTTTTTTTATTTTTTAATAGGGACAATAGCCAAATAAGTCATGAATTGTAATTCATTTTGTAACTTTAACACTATTTTTAAAGAATTGGCAATTAACTTAGCAATAGATTTGACATTTTGGGTCTTCTAGGTTTTAGCAATTAATTGGTGGGAAAGATTGGCCTCACATTAGTGAGTAGTTTGGTTTGTCGAATTAAAGATTAAACATAATTGAAGCATAAGATTTTCAGCACGTAAGTTGAGTTCGACATACAATCATGTTTTCGTGCAATTAATTTACGGCCGGCTATGATGTTCTTTCAAATATGAGTGTTCTAATGTATGGTTGGTTCGTTTTGGGCTGAGAACTGATAAATAATTTTATCAAGTAAGATGCGATCGTAGTTGCTCTGAGTTCCAATCGCGCCAAAAGTACTATACAAATTGATATTTAATTGCAATGGTATAAGACATGGATGACACGTACAAACTTCTATTAGACAATCAACACAAATTTTTGCGGGGAAAATTAATATGAAATTTTAAATATTTATCACATGTAACAATGGGGAATACAAGATTGCCTAAAATGGTGACAAGTAGCTAGGGAGTGGATATGGGCGGGGATGATTATTTGAAGCAGCATTGGCTGCAATAAAATAAAAGCAGACAACAAATAAATGAGCAGATTTTTATGAAGCATCAGCATCAGATAAGATTGAAAATTCAATGTAAAAATCAAAATAAAATTGAAGTAACAATTAATCTCCCACTATATATGTGCATGGGCCACCTGTAGTGAGGCATGGATCAACAAACCCCTCTCATCCAATCAGATCCTTCCACGTGGACAATACTACCTGGCCCATCGTTTCTATTGGTACACCATATTACCTCTCTTTTCATTGGCTGTGAAATATAATTCAATAGTAGTTTTAGAGATATACACGCATTTCATATGATTAATTAATTTATAAAATGCATTGTGTATATAGTTCGTGCATTATTTGATAGGTGATTGATTTCATAAAAAAAATGCTATATTCCAAAGGCACTATTTGTCAATAACTGTGATTGACATGAAAGATTAACAATATTATAAATATTGGATTTATGTACGGATAGAAGTCCTATCTTCTCAAATTGGGCCCCACATTTTTTGCGAGCTGTAATAAGCCAACTTAGTGCTTATTACCATTTGGGTTGGATTATTTTATTATTCAATAATTTAATTTCGTCATTCTTGAAGGAGCAAGCCTCCCAAAAAGTTATACTAGTATAATCAATAATTCATCTAACTTAGGATAAATAATGAAATATACTTGAAATAATGATTTTAACTCGGGCGTTGCAATAAATGTACTTTAGTTATTGCACGGCCATATTGTACATTTGTAAACTATTTGTAATTATCTACAAATTAAATATGGCAAGAGCATAAATTTAACAATATTAAACATGTTTAGGATGACTTTATTTTACACTAAGACATCTAATTTTAGTTTATATTTCAAAAACATACAAAGCTCAAATTATTGGGGGTTCTGCATTGTCAAATTCAGCAATATTATTGTTGGTATGCCTAAATCTATTTCCCGATGGTAAGCAGTATTGGATGAGAATATGTTCCCCGTTTTCTACATCTGAACATAGTCTCCTAATACAATATGTTCTCCGTTTTCTGCCCTCGTGGACGTAGCCAACTCATTGTTGGTGAACCACATAAATTCGTGTCTTTTTCACGATTCTGTTTCTTATTATTCAATAATCATATTTCGTTACAATAATCAAGTTTACGCTCTAATATATCTTTGCTTTTGTAACAAATCATGAAAATTAATATTGATTGATTTATTTTAAAATAGTTATAGTCCATTGTAGAAATGGAATATTACGAAACATCACATGCCTGAATCCACTATTTTTTATAAGCAAGACCAAGTCAAACCAACAAAAAAATATTGGAGAAATACACTTGGTTAATTTATGGTCACATTTTGGTCAATGGTCTCACATAAATTAGGTGTTAGATGTAGATGGTAGAGTAATTTAGAACCTTCCTTATTTTATCAAAGTAGAGAATTTCGCAACAATTTCTAATTTTATGTTGGTGATGATATAAGGCTCATATGCTTCCATGTGAGCAAGTAGGTACAAATTGGGAAAATAAAAATGAAAACAACAAATATGTGATGGTCCACATAGAAGGAAAAAAAATAATAATAATACTAGTAATAATTAGAGGAAAAAATAAAATAAAATTGTACGGTAAATTGTGCATTAGTCATACGGATAGGCTGTCGATGTTAGTGGCTCTCCTCGCAGGTGGGAACGCGTGAACATGTGAGCTGTCACTCACACGTGCCAATCTATACACGAATTGCCGAAATTGCCTCTCGTTTACGGCCGTTGCGCAAAGGAGATCACATGAGCATGTTGGTCTTTTTAATTAATTGAGTGGTTAACTTAATTAGGTCTTAGCAGATGTTAGGAGACAATAATTAATGAGATTTTTTTTAAAAGAAAACGAAATCAAATCTGACATGTGAGGAATCGGATGCAGTGGTTTTGGTCACTTTGAAAATTTGATCAAATCTTCATTGGTACCTTGGAGAAATCGATTGGATTAGTTAATTAATTGTGTGCACTAATTATATCGATCGATTAATTATTAATTGGGGAGTTATACATTTATTTGGATACGTACCATTTTAAAATTTAAATTATATTAAAAGTATCCATTATATTATGAAGTAGATTTTTAACTCTAAACTATCGAGTTTATATCTATTGCGTCATCTATCCACTTTTTTCGCTCAATAAAGTCTATATAGCTCACTCAATTATTACGATTTATGTGACAATCGCTTTTAAAAACAATATGACACAAATAACGTCGTCTATGCCATACAAATAATAAAAAATATCACGTTGTATGTGCCTTACAAAATATAAAGGAGGAGTAATTGTTATAAAATTGATAGCCATTATTTAAAAATAAATTGTTCTCATAGTTTAAGGTATAATTTACAGTATCGAAATAGTTTTATGTCTAAAGTGATATTTTCCGTATTTATCGTGTTTAATTTGAGTGTCCCTTTTGAGAATTATTATGTGATAATTTATTATTGGATTGGCATAAGAATGGTTACACAAAATATCCAAGTCCTGTTACTCTCCATTTATCAATCCTTTAATTTTCAATAAATTTTTCTTTAGTTTTAATTATTGATTTTATAATTATTATTTGGAGTTTGGTAATTATTATCTTACATTTCATTTGCAATTCTCTAATTTATTGGTTATGGACTTATGGTTGATTAAGTCATAATAAACGTAGATTATAATTCATTATATAAGAATAATTTTAATTTTTAAACAAATTTTAATTCAATAGTAAATTTAATAATGAAATACCGCAAAATATAAAAATCTAATTGTAAGATGGAGATTCGACGTTATATATATCTAGACTAGTATATAGTAGTATTATTTGTGAGGCCGACATAATCTCTCATACTTAACTAATATCTCTCTCTCTCTCACACACACACATGACACGATGACACAAACACAAAGTGGAGATTCATCATTGGTATATTTAGGAAGCATATTGCGAATGTGCGTATAAATGTGCCTATGTTTTTTTAATGATGACTTAGGAATAATCACACCTAGTTGCCAAACAGATTTATATAATTCTTGGAGATTTATTTCATCACACACGTCACCCATTTTTGTTGAGCTTATAATAAAACAAACTTTTCTTCATCTGGGGCATTTCAAATCGTGATAAAATTTTACATGATACTACTATTAATTAAACTCAAATTGCAAACGATATATGCAGAGGATAAGAAAAGGTGATTATTATTTAAATTATCTTCTTGTTATCATCATCGCTTGAAGGTTCAGTTAATATGGTTGGTACGTACAGGATAGTCATTAGCAATTAAAAATGTGGATAATTCCTTAATCTCTTCCGACTAATCTAGATATTTGAGAGATATTTACTTATTTAGAGATATTTAGGCATATTTATGTGCTTATCATAGTCATCCATCACGATAATGATCATCATTAATGCAGATAATTAATCTCTTTTTTAGCCGTCATGCCCTTTTGTCTCTTGCAATTTTAGAAGGCCAATTTTTTAGGTGGAGAATTAATATCCTATCATTTCATGCACAATCCTATAATATATATAAAAGTGACCACACAAACACTCAAATTATGAAGAAACCAAAAGGTTAAGATTTAGGTAGACTTTTATTATTTTATATTAGCAAAACAAAACATAGGATGTCACTAGATTGATTATATATGTAGAAGTGTATATGTCATCTTCGAATACATGTAGTCTAGCTAATATAGAAAAGCCTTCGTTTATCCATATATATATGTGGCTTGCCATATAACTAACACTCATATATGAACCTAATGTGACGTAGAATAAGTTGTTGGCATGTTTTAATTTAATGGTCAATGTACGAGTTAAAGATGATTGATTATCAGCAGAAATCGAAACAAACGTAATTTTTGGTGTTAGCCTGTCAGGCTCAGAATCGTTATTATAATATCCTTCAATTTTTAGGCCGTTTTCCCCCTCTACTTCGTCATTTCCACTCATGTTCGATCCTTTAATAGAGTTTGATTTCCTATATATAAATACTCTTTTTAATGTTTTGTAAGGTAGTCTTTGATATTATTCTCCTGCGGTAAATAAATAAATTTCCACTTATATTGAATTTTTTTTTTCATCCAAAGCCAAATATTTTGTTAGAATACTATTCCTAGCTAATTCGTGAATCAAACTACGGATTAATTAATCTTAATACATTTCCATAACAAGAAACTCTCTCTAAGAAATTTGTAATGTTGTTTATTATTTTTTAATTTTTCAGTTGGAGATGACTTAATTTATGACCAGAGATGGGAATGCCACCTCAATCTGACCGACAAACGCGACTTTACAAACAAATCTCAAATTAAATATGGCATTGTTGGCACGTTTATGATGGGAATCTTTGATTTTTCTTTTTTTCCTTTTTCTTTTGGCTTGCATACATATAATGATTCCATTCTCTTTGTTTCTCAACATTTGATTGGAACAACAAATATATTGAATATTATCAATGTGATCGACAATTTAAATCACTGCGCCCGCAAAAACAAAATCAAATCAATAAATAAAAAGTCGTTTTTAATGGTTTTTTACGCGCATATCCAAATTTTGGATAATTATATGTAGCTTTTTATGATCTTGTCATATCATTATAAATATTTTTTTATGATGATAATTAATTTTGTTATTTCAAAATAAAAAAATAATTAAATTTATATCTAGTTTGTTGGGAAGAAAACGACGGCATAAAATTCATAAATGTTTTCGGAGTAACACACGGTTTCTTGGGTGCAAATTGCGAAATTTTTAACCTTTTCTTGCCACTAGTTTCTGCATCGCCATCGCAAAAATTTAAAAGGGACGCATTTCCTTTTTGTTTGTTCCTCATGTATTTATTACTTCACGAATTTATCAGAGGTTGATAATTAATTAACACATAGTGGGGTTAATTAAGTAGAGCATATATATATATATATATTTCGGCATGCCAGTTTTTTCTTCCTAGGGCTGCGACATGTGATGATAATATTAAAATAAATTAAAATATATCAAGAAAATCATAATATTAAAATAAAATAAATAAAGTACGTAACACGATATAAATAATAATTTTAATATTCTGACATTGTGCTTGATTTTCTTAGGGTGACGAGGACGAAGACCCAGATTTTCGGGTCAAATCTCATCATTTTGGTATTTGAATTCCTAACTCCTAAGTTTCAATGTTTAATAAAATTTAAAATATTAACTATTAATCTTAATTTTCGTTAAAACTTCTAGTTAAGTATTTTCTCATGTTGTTTTTTGTTGCAAGAAGAATAAGGAGTTTTAGTTCATGGGTCTGCTCTTAATATATAATTAAATTTTGATAATGTGCAAAGTCTAATAATTAAGTACTATGTAGATAAATCGTAGTATTAAATAATTATTAGGTGATATTATAGGATTTAAACACATGTTAAATTTCAAATATACGCTCGTCTATTTCGTTGACTAAGTAAACCTACAACTAGAATTTGGAGTGCCTTCTAAATAAAATTATTTTATGTAAAATTATTTAAGTATTAGGATAATCTTGTAAAGTATCGATTAAATCTTAAAATTTATTTTTATTTAATTTCATCGTCTTTGGCGTGAAATTGGTGGCTCCACCATTAGTGTTTATATCCCACGGGGCATGCTTGAAACTAAGCGAGTAAGCAACGTTATGATTTATTCCAGAAAAAAATTCATATACATGAGATAGAGTAATAATATAATTTGTCTTTTCAATCAAATATAGAAATTTTTGCATAGAAAATTCGGATGTGAAAAAATTGTCAAACAAGCAGAGCTGTCAATGTCACTGTCGAAGAGGAATTTGTGACATGGGTTTCTTGTCTCAGATAGTAGACTTAGAAATTGATTGCTAATTTAATTATCCAAGTCCACCATGCAAGAAATTATTTGCACCCATATTGATTTCCCCCCAACTACTTGTTGTGTATCCTTTTAATAGGTCTATGCAATTCTAACAAATATCTTATGTCAAATTTATTTTGGATGATATATGTATTTTTATTATTATTAAATTTAATTGCATGTAAATACATAATTTTGTCCAAATAGGTTCCTATAGAAAGTAAAGCCCGGAAGCCACCTCCGATCGAGCTTTCTTATGCCTATGACAGGCATTCTCGGGGACATTACTTTTCCCACCTAGGAATGGAAATGGAATGCTCCCTTATTTTTTATTTTAACCAAATTTATTATTTAGTTAAAAATCATATGAACTTTACAAAATTTTGAAATCTGTCTAACTCTAAAGTTAGTTCTTTGGAGTTCGATGAATGATCTAAAACTACAATTAGAAAGCTCTAAACTCTTAATAATGGTACATGACATACAAATCCAAATTCTAACAAAATTATATAGATATAATAAATATTAATTCATTCTCCGACTATTTTCGGTGATTAAAACATAACTATAACCATACCAATAGAAGTGTATCATCGAGAGCTCTCTGACGTTAGTTTTAGATTATTAATCAAACTCCAAACAAAGAAGTTAATTAACCTATGAACTTTAGATTGAAGTTTAATTTCAAAATTTGTGCTTAACACCCTAAATTTGGGCATTACTATTATTATGTATAATAATAATTATTATTGTGTATACATGGATGATTACAAAAGGTTGTTAAAGAGAAGAAAATGGTGGAATCTAAAATAAGAGAGAGCAAGTGGAAAAGTATGCAACACGGCCAAGTCGCTTTTGTTGACGGGGATGATTTGCAATTTTTCTTATCTCAATTATTCTTTTTAAATAATTGGGACCACTACTACCAATATCATATTCAAATGTTGTAGTACTATATTATATAATTCACATTAATATTACCCTGTGTGCCACATAACTCTTCCCATTGGCTGAGAACTTGTGTCAGATATTCTCTCTCTCTCTCTCTCAATAATAATTATAATTTCTGATAATAATCGGTGAATTGAAATAATAGCGTAACCAACCACTGTGACACTCTCTGCCCCATTTGATGGTTATACCATCAAAAGTTTATTATCGTTTGAATTTTCAAAAAGATATGCCATTTGTTGTACTAATATTTATGTCCTTCTAGAATATCTTCCTTTTTTCCTATATTTCTTTTCTGATATTTTCTGTGGGCATATTCGTATTCTCGAGAATAATTTATATATCCCTTTATTTATATTTGTACGCAATAAATTAATTAATTTATATAAACATGCACCTCCAATTAATATTGGAGTATTATAATTTTAATAATATTAATTGAATATGAAAGATGGTAGTGGTATATAAAAACAAGTAAAACAAGTAGATGAGAGCTGGCAATTGTAGCCGACATGCCACCCTTCAATTTTTGAACTTCTAAAAGTCAACATCAATTGGGGCAAGTTGTGTATGTTTTCGTTATTATTGTAGCACACATCAATGTCACCAAAATCAATATCTTTAAAAATTGTTTTGGAAATATTATTGTCGTTTTAACGGCAAACAATTTATTTATCAACTAATGAAAACCCAAAGTTGCCCTCAACTTTACTTTTCACGATTGCCTCATCGAAATACTGCATGATTGTCCCGTCTGGTCATAATATTTTACGGTTGTTTGGAGTGGCACGGTTGCTTGGCTTCGCTGCAACGCTGCACGGTTCTATAATTTTATATATTAGATGAGATTATACAAAAAAATATACAGTGTTAGAGACGTAATATTCCTCATGAAAATCATATTTTAATGTTGCTAATTAAATTAGTCAAAGAAATATAAAGTTTATAAATTTTAATAAATGAAAAAGTCTTAAGTGTTGAGGAGGAGGAGGAAGACCAAGTCAATTAGTAGATGCAATTTAATGAGATTTGGACTTTGGAGGAGTACACTTACGTACTACATACTCGTATCTCTTCAAGAGATCTTGAAATTTATTAACATGATTTATTTTTTACTAGTTACAATCCAAAAATGAACAAATTTAATTTAATACTTAAATAAACAAAACTAACAAAGCTTTGTGCCAAAATATGAGTGGTTATAGTTGAATATCTTGACTCTATTAAGTAGTATCACATAAAACAAATATTTATATATGAGTTGGTTATAATAAACTAATTCAAGAAAATTACCAGAAACGGAAATATATTTTTATTATTGAGGCTGGCTTTGTTAGGCTAATCGCGTCAATAGGTTTGCTTTAAGTATATTAATTAGCCATGTGATTGGACGATTAGTATGATATGATGGGGCTAATGTGAACACTGACGTGGCTCGTTTAAACTCACATAATTTGTCATATTCAAGTAACTAATTAAATATAATTATTTTCTTGCTTAACCAACAGAATACAACATGTAGACCTCCAAATTAATAATTAAAAAAACAAACCTCACATGCCAAGATTGCTTCACATTTTTAAACTTGATTTGAATTCTGATTAGTCCAGTCAAAATAAAGCGTAGGTTTATTGATAATTGCAGCCTGGATTAGTTTAGTTAATTAAATATGCACCAATAAGACAAGAGATTTAGTGTTTTATAATTACGACCAAAAAAGTCTTTGTTTCCTTCAAAAAATATCTGAAAAGTCATCTGAAGTTGTATCTTTTTAATTTCTTTTTACATGTCATCTGCTGCCTAATTTTTGGAGTCATGAATCAGAAACCAATTTTGTTGATTATGAATGGGCCATGTGGGGATTATATTCTTGATTAGTTAGATCTGATATTATTTTAGGTTAGTGTGTTTTTCTAAATTAAAATGTTACATGTTGTTTGACAAATACTACTCATAAATGGGAAACCAATAAAGATTTCCATCACCAATTTAGCAGACAATGTGTACCCAATTTTGAAATCTCCATAGTTGCATTTCTTATTTCTACGTTAGTTACGGATCCGCTTCGATTAAAAATGTGTCGACATAATTCAATTAAATCGTAACAATTCAGTTGCTAACTAGGCCATTCTAAGAGTACATAAAATTAAAATTCTCTATTCGAAAGCTATATTCAATCCCTCATCATATTCTAATAATTTATTGTCACGTCTGGATATATTTCTAAAATCAAGCTACAAATAAAAACTTTATTGTAAAATTAAAATACTACTCATAAATGGGAAACCAATAAAGATTTCCATCACAAGAGATTATTAGCAGACAACGTGTACCCAATTTTGAAATCTCCATAGTTGTATTTCTTATTTTTACGTTAGTTACGAATCCACTTCGATTAAAAATGTGTCGGTGAAATTCAAATCGGTAACTATTCAGTCACGAACTAGGCCATTCTAAGAGTACCTAAAATTAAAATTCTCTATTCTAAAATTATATTTTCCCCCTCATCACATTCTAATAAATTCATTGTCACGTCGACATGTATTTTGTTTTTTTCTAAAACACAAACTACAGTGAAAGTGAAAACACTATTGTGTAAAATTAAAATATCTCTTCTGTCATAAAGGATAGTTGCCTTTTCTTTTCCTTTTTCGTTTATTTCCGCAAAAACAAGATTTTTACCTAAATTAGGTTCTGATTTAGGTTTTTTTGTCACGTAACATTTAATATAATCATTAAGCCTCAGCGGCGCAGCTGTTTTACATCTTCATTAATGGGATGACAAAATTGACAACGACCAGAAATTAATTACCAAATAAAGATGCCACGATAAATTATGAATTGATGACACATAATTTGTCAAAAGAAAGAGAGTAGTGCTATTCGGACATAGTATGTCCAATCATATAATAGATCTTTTTTGCAAATCGGACCAATTCAAATTAGAATCGAGTTATCTAAAAAAGAAATAATATTATTCTTAAAATACCTTTACATAAATTCATTTTTCATTTATTTATTTTTTTAGAAAAAGAGAGATTAATATCTAATATAGTATTAAAACTATGCAAGGGAATAATTACATAGAGAAATTTAAATTTAAATTTGAAACCAAATTTTAAATGTGAAAAAGGATAAAACTAAAATACAATTAACAAATTAAGTTTTGAATTTAAATTACTAATAATTTATTAAGATTATACACTAAAATAACCTTGTATGGCTGGCCATAATATGGTGGATAGCATTATTGTTCTGAAAATTACTCTATCAACGAAAAAGATTCTTTTTTCACACAAGTATAAATCATAACACCAACAAACAAACACCGGTGTTGTGTGTAGAAAGAATGAAGCAACAAAAAGTGGTGATACTGTAGCAGTATTACCTAAATTAATATTTCAATATTAATTCATTCTCTCCACTCACATCACTCTCTGTCTCTACCATAGAGCCCTTCAATTCTTTTCGAAATCCGCGCTCTTCTTCTTCTTCTTCTTCTTCTTACCGTTTAACTACCAATGCCGCAGCGCATTGCTCTTACAACGGCGATGCTTCTTCGCTGCGCCAGATTTTACCAAGGTAGAAGCAGCAGCAGATTCTTGGAAATGCTGAGCAGAAGCTGCATTGTGTTTCTGCTCGTTGTGGTCGCTTTTTCCGAGCGCGGCTCCGCAATGTACAACCTCACTCTGCCCGGCCAGCACCCCAACCCTGAACATGTCGCTCAAGATGTTCACAGGCAAGATTATTACATCCTATTTTTTCCCCCATTTTCTTCTTCATCTAACTTTTTTGCTAAAGAAGCCGTTTTTTTTGGCATTTAATTTCAGTGTATGTCCTGAATCTTGAAGCAGAGTACCTACATTTTGTGTTTATATATGAAATCTTGGTAATGTGGTTAGTGAAAAGAGGATTTGTGTTGATAATGTGTTTATCTGCTTCACCTTCACCCCCCCTGCTTTTGAATTTCTGCAGTTCAATCCTGCTAATTTTTTTAGTATTTTTTAAAAGATTTAGAGAGAGAGAGGGAGTGAGGGGTAGGTTGTGGACTTGGTGTGCTTTTATGTCTCCTGCTTTTTACTGTCAAGGCCTGAGGGCAGTTGGGTCCCACAGCATGATTTCAGTTTTCTGTTGACCGCGGCGGCATCCAATGCCCCCGTCTGTTTTCACAACCAAACCAATGAAATTCCAACAATACGTATTTACGTTAGGTCCGGGCCGATATGAGACCGGCAACAATTATGCTTTAATTGCTTGCCCCGGTAGCTCGACTCATATGGCTTAGAATAGGAGCGGCAAACAATTGGCCTAAAGCAAATATTTGTCAGTTCGAATACTGTGATGATAAACACATCCATGCAGGAAAGTGAATGTGTCGATTTCGCGGCGAGAGATGCTATCGTACGCATCGAGAGACGCGAGGGCGAACTGCCTGACGGGCAACCCCATCGACGACTGCTGGCGTTGCGACCCGAACTGGCAGCTGAACCGTCAGCGGTTAGCCGACTGCGGCATCGGGTTCGGCCAGTACGCCCTGGGCGGGAAGGGCGGGCGTTACTACGTGGTGACGGACTCCTCCGACCACGACGCCGTGACCCCGAAGCCGGGCACGCTCCGTTACGCCGTGATCCAGACGGAGCCCCTGTGGATCGTGTTCGCTTCCAACATGCTGATCCAGCTCTCCCAGGAGCTGATCTTCAACTCCTACAAGACCCTCGACGGGCGCGGCGCCGACGTCCACATCATCGGCGGGGGGTGCCTCACGCTCCAGTACATCTCCAACGTCATCATCCACAACGTCCACATCCACCACTGCTACCAGTCCGGCGAGACCAACGTCCGCTCCAGCCCCACACACTACGGCTACCGCTCCAAATCCGACGGCGACGGCATCTCCGTGTTCGGCGCCAGGGACATCTGGATCGACCACTGCTCCCTCTCCCACTGCAAGGACGGCCTCATCGACGTCGTCATGGGATCCACGGGGATCACCATTTCCAACAACCATTTCTCGCATCACAACGAGGTCATGCTGCT
The DNA here is from genome assembly GCA_036873715.1 of Salvia sclarea. NCBI lineage: Eukaryota > Viridiplantae > Streptophyta > Magnoliopsida > Lamiales > Lamiaceae > Salvia > Salvia sclarea. The sequence continues at coordinate 2,984,593 of JAYJMF010000044.1, read as the reverse complement.
TGGCCACAGCGACGACTACCAGCCCGACTCGGGGATGCAGGTGACCATCGCTTTCAACCATTTCGGGAAGAAGCTGATACAGAGGATGCCGCGGTGCAGGAGAGGGTATATACATGTCGTCAACAATGACTTCACGAGGTGGGAGATGTATGCCATTGGGGGGAGTGGGAATCCCACCATTAACAGCCAAGGGAATCGCTACATCGCCCCCTACGATCGGAACGCCAAGGAGGTACGTACCTTATTAGTTAGGTTTATGTTATCCCCAATAAGGGTTCCATTGATGAGAGAATTTGAGTGCTTTTTCAGGTGACGAAGCGCGTGGACACGTCGGAGGACAGCTGGAGGGGGTGGAATTGGAGGAGCGAAGGTGACATAATGGCGAATGGTGCCTACTTTGTGGCTTCTGGGCAGGGTGTGGAGGTCAAGTATGAGAAGGCTTATAGCATTGAACCCAAATCTGCTGCATATATTGACCAGATCACTTTCAATGCCGGTGTCCTTGGCAGCAGGTAAACTGATTGGAGCAACTATAATTTGATCTATTGCATGAATGGCCCTACTCATATCTTCATGAATAGGTAGTATAATATTTTGGTTGTTGATTCGAATTTTTTTGTACGAGCAGGCGTAACAATATGGGGAAGTGGACGGCCGGAAACGGCAGTTCTGGAGGCGATCTAGATGCGAATTCGGGGATATTTGAGGAGTACGATGAATATTCAGGGAGCCGGAGGCCTTGCTCTGCTGATTCTGTTCTCAAAATTTTTCTAACAACCTTATCAATTTTTCTGTTTTTAAGCATCAAATGATTGGGGATGGATCCGAAAAATGTGGTTTTCCTCCCTGCAATTTACTTGTCTGTTTGCATCAGAAATGTTGATGTCATTGGATTTGGAACTTCAATTCTCTTTTAGAAAATTTCAAGGCCACAACAACCATTTTTTACTTTTGAAACAAGTCTTGGAAACAAACCTAATGCCCATCATTATCCAAAACCAGAAAATTTCATTTCATGTGGGCAAGATTAGTTTATGCACAAAAGAGTGATGAAGATGGTTCTAATTTGAGCTTAAATATATTTTTTAGAGGCATTGTGGCAAAGAAGCTAGGCTAGATACCAAGCATTGAACACCAACAGAGTTGTATAGTTATTGTTATTCATTCATTTATTCATTCATTGATTTATTTATTTTACTTTATCTTGGTGTATACGGATTGCACGCGTTGTACTTTAAGGTTGATGTGAAATAATTTGATTGGGAGGGGTTGTTAGAAAGAAAAACGAGGTGCTTTTTTGGTATTCTTTCAAGTCATGAAAAATGGATGACTAGTTCAATACTTGTGAGGACTATTGTCTCCCACCTGGTGTGTTGTTTGCCAAAAGATAAACATTATCTTGCACTCGGTGATTATATACTCTATCAACAACTTGACCTATAACCAATATAACATAAGCCTAATACTATTCTATAATGTAGCTATATTGCCATAATTTGAGCACTTACTAGTGTTGGTGTTATCCTAATTAGCATTCTAAGCAAACTATATATTCCACTTTATAAAACAGGAGACAATCCAATGCATTGCCTGGTTATAACATATTGCACGCTTAGAATAGTGGAGATGAGTAGTTATAAGTCACCTTCAACCCAAGTTGGAAACTCTAGCAAATTTTGCATGATTAATTTTGGTCATTTAAAAGATGTTAATAATATATAATATGCTTCATAAGTTAAACATTAATAACCAAGCTTCCAAGCCTATCGTGGTGCGGAACAAATTATTGGCTTTGAGGTTTATGATCAAAACTACAATGATGGGCAAGTGTTGAGGAATTTTATTGTAATGGTTGGACAACTGATGTTGACAACAACCAGCAGATGCATGTTGGATTGTAATGGCTCCTCTTTTTGTTATCCCTATAGATCATAGACACACCCGAGAACTCGAGTGAAGAAGAAGAAGAAGAAGAAGAAGAAGAAGAAGAAGAAGAAGAAGAAGAAGAAGAAGAAGAACCAATACATACATGAAGTGGATTGATATGCTTATATCACACATTAATTGTTGCATAACTTTATATTCCCTCTGTCCCGCCGAAGTTGTTACCTTTTCATTTTCGGGTCGTCCCAACGAAGTTGTTACGTTTCCTTTTTAAAACACTTTTATCACTCACACAACTTTAAATAATATATTTTTATCATCGCTTTATACTACTTTTCAACTCTTCTAAAACTCCGTGCCCAAAAGAAACGTATCAACTTCTCTGGGACGGAGGGAGTATGTATATAATCTCATTCTCCATCCCAGAGAGAAATATCCCACGTGCTACTGCTCGAGTCACCGGAGATCCATTCCGGACTATAGTGGTTGCAGTCATCGGTAGGCCAGTTTGTGATCCACTCCGTCAATCTGGCCTCATAAGGTGATCCCATTGCATCACTACATATTTCGTTTTTCATGGAATTTGTCATCGCACATTCTAACCCCAACGGCCAACTGTTGCTACCGCATTCTGCTCATCACAACAATATCTCAACCTCACATTGCTTGCACAATATGTATGAATATACACAAATCACTGCCACTTACCTTTCTCCACGACCGGAGCTTTCTTCTTGGAGTAACTCCTCCAGTAGTTCTTGATCTCGTTATCAGTTCTTCCTGGCAATCTCCGGGCGATCTTCGACCATCTGCCAAACTAATACCACTCATTTACTTTCTCTAAACTCGTAATAATAATAGAGGCACATCTACGTTAGGTCGGCCTAATGTTAGGCCCGGTCTAATTAATATATAAATAATGAGACCGGCAACAATAATAGGGGGCGACAAACAACAAAAGGATCCGCCTTTGGCTTCGATAATTAATATATAGAATTGGAGCGGCAAACAATTGGTCTAACGTCAGGCCAGCCTAACACAAATATTTGTCTAATATTATTCAACACTTAAATGAATGACTCGAGAGCGAGCGAGGCAGGACCTGTTTCCCCATTTCTGATGAAGTTCGATGATAATGCGCTCTTCCTCGGCGGAGATGTTTCCGTGCTTCAGGTTGGGGCGGAGATAGTTCATCCATCGCAGCCGGCAGCTCTTCCCACTCCTTCTCAGCCCTGCATCATTTCACACAAAATATATATAACCATGCTTTTCATTTCATCCTTTTTCTCTTTATATATATATATATATACCTGATGCTTTGGCCAATGCATCCCATCTTTTATCACCCAAAACAGCTACAGCAGCAGCTAGCTGATCATCTTCTTCCTCGAGCCACGGCCCTTTACGCATCTCAACTTCCTGCATATTTGTATAGTCCAAGTTGCTTCACAAAGTTGAGTTACTTCCACAATATATATACTAGTGGAAAAGGTTGCCAAAACAGGGAAGAAAAAAATAAAAGAAAAAATAAAAAGTTGCTAAACAGGGAAAAAACAATTAAGGAAAAGGGGAGTTACCCAAACATCTTACATTAGCAGAGGAAGTGGAGCACACTAGAATATATGTAATCTCCACCACCATTTGCTTAGCTTTTGAATAGGTCACAATGTCCCATTTGCAAATGCTTAGGTTAGCTGCACACAAGTTCGAGATATATCATATATATAGTACCCTTTTGTCTCATCTTGATTATACCAAAAATGGTGATGTTGTGAATCTTATGATATCTATTAAAACAACAAGGCAGGAATGCTGCTTTAATGGATATCAGACTTATTTAAATTATGCAATTTGGTCATAAACCAGAAACGGATAGATTTATAATAGGGCAACCTGACATTTTATTGTCATGTTTATCTAAATGCAATTTGATAAGTGAGAACCATATTGTTTTGGTTTAGGAAATTTCATTTCATTTCACCGGCTAAAATGATCAATTGTCCACTAGTAACGTGCCTATCAATTATACGACACGTTGTACAATTGGTTCATGATTCGAATTTCAATTAAGAGTTTACGACTTTAAGGATTCGTTCGGTTTGTGTGATTAAATGGATAGGATTGAGAGCATAATTACCCTTTAAAGTTCTCTCTTTTAATCTATCATCCCTCCTTTTTATGAACCCCACAATCTCATATGCCCTTCTTTCTAGTCAAACGTGTGATTATTGGTGTGATTATTAATCCGACCAATAATCACACATTTGAGTGAAAAGGAGAGCATAAGGAGTGGTGGAGTTCATAAAAAGGAGGGAGAATGGATTAAAAGGAGGAAATTTAAAAGGTAATTATGCTATTAATCATATCCATTTAATCACACGAACCAAACGCCACCTAACACTATTGTGATTAAATGATTGCCGAGTTAATGAAACAAAACCAAGTGTACGAATCCGAATGGCCTCAAAATAGAAACGTGCATGCATTTTTCTCGATTCGTCTTAGTTTAAAGGAAAACTTACTATGTGTACATAAATTACAAATTATGCTTCATTATGAGTTTGCAATGAAAAATACAATCTTTATTTCTTTTTCAATTGGAACTCAACAATCAATTTAGCATTTAGGAATATGGGTTTTTCTAGCATTTGACTTCTTGTGCTCGCCAAATCATTTAAGGGGAAAGATCGGCATTATAATTGGAAGTAGTTTGGTGGTCTAATTAAAAAAGCAACTAAAGAATAAGATTTTCGACATACAATCACGTTCAAGACTTTTTATTGCTAAAATAGGATACAATTTGTGCGATTAATTCAACTTGGCAATCAATTAATCACAATACGAGCTTAAATTAATTCATGGGCTATGATATTCTTAAAATGATGAAGGTTTTGTTTTCTATTCGTCAATTTTCGTTGCGCAACGGGGAAGTCTATTTCCCTGAAAAGGATAGCTAATTAGCTATAGCTAAAAAATAATTTAAGCTTCGATTAGTTACAAAAAAATATATACTTACTAGATAGTATATATACTGAATTGCAATTTTTTTAAAATGATATGAAAATTACAAAATAGAGCATAATATCCTATTTTTTTATCATTTTTTTTGTAAAAGTGCGTTAATAATTTTGCGATCAAGTAGACCTTTGTTATCATTTTAGCATTATCACGTAATAATAAGAATATCTTGCATTATGAATAAACTGTTTTAGAATCACATGAGAAAATTCCCAAGACCCACCATTTGTTTTAATTTGTCCTGTAGCGAGTCTAGCGACACTCGAAATATAATCCAATTCTTTCTAATCATGTATTCCAGTGGATTCCACAATTGTAATACAACTTTCCAATTTTACAATAAAATTGAAATAAAAAAAAAACATAGCAATCACATTATTTAACTCTATCTTTGACCCAACGACGGTGGAGACTCTAGACTCGGAAGAAAGTGGGCTATCTAATTATTTTGAAGCTCTTATTTTGCGCGGAGAACAATTGAACAATTTTTTGTTTATTATAAATAACATTGTTTTATTGTATATAATAATTTTTAATTATATATGATAAAAATAAATGATAGTACTATATTATTTAATATAAATGACATTATTCACTGTAATAACACTTCAGAATGTCCAAACGGTATGTACGTCCGTAAAGTTAGAATTTGTGATTATGTTGTGGTGAATTGTTAATTAGTTTGTTCGATTTTCATGTTACTACTCTCTCTCTCTCCATTAATAAATAAATTTCATAATAACTAGCAATCTTCCTCATGGGAGGCGATACGCGAAAGTTATCTGTTTACGTATAATAAATAGAAAATTGAAGTTAAAAATATATAATGTTATTACCAGTTATAATAGTTTATACTTATTTATTCTTATGATGATGTTTGTGATTGTTATATTTTGTATATTTTGGCATATTCCAACAATGATATTTTTTATCTTTTAATCAAAGAAAAGTATTAAGTATGAATCAAGAGTAAATTAAATGATATCCTTAATGATCAACTTAACTTATGTACACATAAAAAATAATTGAAAAATTGATCCTAATTCATAACCATATACTTCGTATATATATTTTTAAAACCAAGGATTCAAAATTGCATTTGCATATTATTGGATCATTAAGCATCAATCCTACTATATATTTTTTAGACTAACTTATTTATGAATTATTTTCAAATGATTTATAAAATAAAATTAGTTTTATTTAATTCATTTCAGAATTTCAAAAACAACCAAAAATAATTTTTCACGCAACTTATGTCAAATAAAAGCACGTGTTGTAATCTTTAATTCAAGATTTATATTGCATATAGACATAGTTTCATGAACAAAATAATAGTATAAGATTTATAAGGAAAAAAACAGAGAGAGATTAGAAGAAAAATGTGAACGGTTTTATCATAAAGAATAAGTGCACAAAATAAAGTAATTTTGATTCAAAATTTTGGATAAGTTACAACCTTCATTTTTTCTTAATTTACAAAATTGTAATCTAAGTCAATTTTAAACTGATTGCAAATCAATTACAAATTTAATGATTGCCTTTTAACTATAGTATAGATTATATTATATATATTTTAGGTTAAACGAATTCGAGTTACCACCATTAATGCTCTTAATAAAGCAAGCAAACATACAAATCATCCAAAAGATTAGTCATTATACACATAATTTGGGAATAACTATATTATTTGATACTGTGATTTTACATATTTTGATTGGAGAAAGTAGCTTTTCTTGGGTTGTGCTTTTTTATGACCCCTATATATATCATAACAGTGTCAATATATATATATCGTACTATCAGGATTCAAATTCGACAAGAAATCAACTCGAAGACATATTCAATGGGAATTAAGATCTTCAATTCCCTTCTTCTAGCGATATGCTGTTTTTCTTGTAAAATGCTTATTTCTCCTTATACTGGATTTCTTCTTATATAATTATTTTACAAATTTTCAATACTACTTTTGATACACTCTCATGTAAAGTGTGACAAGCATTTCTGAAACTAGAACTCTCTCCTTCCACATCTAAAAGAACATGTTTTTGTTTTTTTTTGTTTTTGTTTTTGTTTTTTTTTTTTTTTTTAATATATAGGAGTACTATTTTTGAGGTATGAATTTCTATTTGCTGTTATGCTCTTAATTTGCTTAAAGTTTTGATACTCTAAATAAAGTTGCATGCCACAAATTAAAAATATATTGAATTTTCTTGTAAAAGTATTCTCTAAAGGCTAAAGCTAATCATCAAAACTCGTTTCATGCAGGGGTTGTTGATTCGGCTGTATTCACCGTGAGAAACAACTGCCAATTCCCAATATGGCCGGCAGCTCTAACCGGGATCGGTTCGCCGGTTGAAACCGGGTTTGAGCTACCACCAAAAGCAGCAAGAGCCCTGACCATCCCGGCTCCGTGGTCCGGTCGAATCTGGGCCCGGTTCCAATGCTCCAACTCGGGCCGGTTCGCCTGCGAAAGCGGTGATTGCAACTCGGGCCAGATCGAATGCAATGGCGCTGGCGGCACGCCTCCTGCAACCCTAGTCGAATTCACACTAGGAGGAGACCAAGGCAAGGATTTCTACGACATCAGCCTCGTCGACGGATTCAACCTGCCCGTCACGGTCAGCCCCGCGGGAGGAAACTGCCCGGAGACTAGCTGCCTGGTTGATATCAATAGCAACGGCTGCCCCGATGAGATGGTGACGAGAGGTCCGGACGGGGCGGTGGTGGGATGCAAGAGCGCGTGCGTTGCATACAACCAGCCACAATATTGCTGCACCGGCGAGTATAGCAACCCGGAGACATGCCAGCCGACGATCTACTCGCAGACGTTCAAGTCGCGATGCCCGCAGGCATATAGCTATGCCTTCGATGATCGAACCAGCACCTTCACGTGCCCCACCGGGAACGACTATGTTGTTACATTCTGCCCTTGAATACACTATGGAACTAGTGTATCTTGTTAATTGTAATCTATTGTCAAATCAAGTTACGGAATTGAACAACAACAATTAATTTACAGATCACTTCTTTCCACTAAACACAAGAACTAAATTTGTAAACACATGGAAATATAGTATAGAAATTGCTGTATATTGAAAGCTCATTGGCTCAATATGATGTAAAAGTAAAGAGGAAAGTGAAAAACGATTTTATTCTACTCTTGAATGTACAGACCTCCACAACAAAAATACAACACATTCAGATTATTAGATAAAAAAAAATTGGCTTCCTAAGAAGAGTCCTCCGGCTGTATCTTTTGCAGAAAGGCGACTCTATAGCAGCAGGCTCGAGAATTTTGCTAGCGATCAATAAACGACTTGTTCATGAGATCAACGGCTGAATCCATGAACTGCAACCGCCATAACAAATAACTCTATTAATTAACAAGCATGCTGCATTCACTAGTTTCAAGGTGTTTTTTGTTGAAAAAAACAGATATCAATACATTGAAAAAAACAGAAGCTTTATTTTGACGTCTAAAAGGAAGGGTTTGTATTGCAATCAGATGACCTATGTATGTCAGCTTGAACTCTTCAACTTTGTGGCATACATAAATAATCAACAAGCACTTTTTCCATTTATGTTTTAATTAAATTTAAATCAGAGGAACTTACCTTGCCAATTGATTTGAGTTCCCGCCCAACGGGTTCCATAAACTTCAAGTCCACTTCTATTGGCCATACCTGCAAAAGTAAGAACAAAGTACACTAACATATCACTTTGCAAGTTTGGAATGAGATGCTTAAACTTCATGTAGTTGACATAATAACAAAAGCAACCCCCATGGATAAATGGACCTTGAGTTACAATCTAGAAATTACAGAAAGTGAATTAACAGAATGAATTGACAATGGGACGTTCACCAAGAGAGTTTAGATTAACTGTAGGCAAGGTATAGAGCACAAACCACAAGGACAGAGCAATTCTTACTACATTCATGGACTGCAAAAATCCTAGACTTGTCATTTTGCCTCTTCAAAAATCATCCGCCAGAACCGAATAGCAGGCCATAATATAAATGGAAATATGGTTTGTTACTGGACAATAAATGTACAAATTGCACTAGAAATTTAAGCTATCCCACTATCCCAAAGGTAAATAATCATAGTATTATTACCCATTAGGGCCATTACTAAGATATCCTCAGCCAGGAGAATCTGGAGATATTCCACCCACCCTATCTTCGCATCAACGGCAAAAGCAATAAATAAAGAGCAGAATAAATCACTTTAATTATAAATATTGCATGTTTCTTTTCTAGGTAGGATATCTAATTATGCCACCTTTACTCAGCATACATTAGGCTTGTTAGCATTTATGATTCTCAATCAAACTCAAACTGGGACCAGAACAGGAAGAGTAATACGTTTCTCAGGCCCATTGATACTCTTATGCTTCAAATCAAACCAGCAATAGAAATATCACTGCCCTAAGAAATAGATTCTGAGGCATAGAAATATCATCAATGGCTCAATCCACAAATATCACTGCCCTAGGAAATAGAATCACGAATTCATGAATGTGTCCTAATTTACTGCAAGATACTCACTCACATCCACGCATATCAAACAACAGGAATTCTACATTATTAAAACATTCCTCATATTGTGACTTCTGTCATCAAATGCACAAATATAACTATTAGCTTAATTCATGTAAAGGTAAGCCTCAGCAATAACAGGCAGAATTACTTGGTTAATCTATTTCAATCGCACATATGCATGCAATATAAACAAATGTGCTCCTTTTTCATATATATGTCAAAGGTTTATTTTACAGTAAAAGCAGATGGTTAAGGAGGAGGCACCTTAAGACCGAGCAATTTGATCGGTACAGTTTGTCCAGGCACAATGCAGTCTGGCCCTGCAGCTTCAACCACAGCCTCTTTCCCTAGGCCACTCCCAATTGGATCATCATGCTGAATAAACGAAATCCAAAATCAGAAGGTGTTTACCCCAATAGTCTGAAATCTACCACAGCTTCAATATTTTCAAGGAGAGGATAGATGAAGTAAAAGACTTTGGTTAAAATGCCCCATAATCTTGTTACATCCTCCCCTTCCCCCTCCCAAAAAAGGTGGCTAAATCACATATTGGTGCAAATTCCACTAAACACTTTAGAACTCCTATACATACATATGAAATTTTAGTGATGGTCAGCAATTGGCCGGCTCTGTTAAAGATGAACTAGAAGCATCTTAAACTTTTGATATGTAAAACCTTGTAATGTATTAAGAATTCCAATAAACATCTATACAAATACAGGAGCATATTTCAGCATGAGAAGTGATATCACTGGTTCTAATCAATAGCACACCTTATCAAAAGCCCAAGACTACGACCAAAAAGGTAAAGTTTTTACATTGAAAAACAGCATAAAAAATTTGTGCAAGGAAAACGCTCCAAAAAAAAACCATACAACATAGCAAAACTTTAAGAAAGGGGCAAATAATAAATAACTCATAAATAAGTACGTAATAATTAAATTGTACAGCAACAGACCTTCATAACAGAAAGGGCAAATTCAGAATAAGGATTCTGAGAGAGGCGAAGAATGGGAGAGTGATGAATTTTGGGAATAGGTTTTGCAGCCGAGGACGCCCTCCATGGAACATCTGCCTGTAGGGCAGCTCCTTTAATCGACATTTATTTGCGTATATGTTTCTTGTGAAGGATTTCCTATCAACTATGAATATGTGATTACTGGTTTATAGAATTTTTCTGGAATATGAATGCAGAAGAAGAATATCCAATGCGTTTTATTTTGTGTTTTTGAAGATAAGAATTTGGATTTTTTTTTTTAAAGTCGAAGAAGAGACTGTGGATTGGTAGGATTTTTGACGAGGAAGAAGATACGAGCCGATGTCGCGTTTAACGGCGGAGAGTTTCTTAAGAATGAAGATTAGCGATTTTAGTTTAGATCTCACTTTCATGAAATATAAATATTTATTTATAACCTTTATCAATTATAGACAAAAATATACTAATATCAGCTAGACGGGCCTAATTTTGAGCCCATTTAATAATTCTATTTTGGAACATTTGTTACTCGAATAAGAGCATGGGCTTTAGTTCATTCATTATTGCAGCGCCAAGAACATATATATTCGGGCTCATTAATTCTAAATCCAAATTTTATTCATTAAATCGTCAATCAACGGATATTATTTCTGTAAGACTTGTTCAATTACTACGACTTGAACATGGGTTTTCGTCATTTTATATAAAATTTATTCTATGATTAACATCCTTTAGTAAAAAATTCAACTTTTGCCTCAGATACGCATTCTTTGAGATCCAACAAACAGTGGATCAAAACTTTGCCCATGATTGAACTAACATCTATAAACAAAGTATATATAATCTATATCTATACTAATATTAAAAGAGCGTTGCTGACAAAATATATCCATATTATATATTTAATTTAAGGGTGATTATGTAAATTACTAAATACCTATTAATATAAGAATATAATTATATATTTCTCTATAAATCCATAAATTTATTTATATAAGAATTACAATTATTTATTCATCTATAAACTTAACCAACTCCAATCATATTATGGCTTTTACTCACAGAATCAATTGCTGGAGACCATTCATAACAATTAAATTAAACCAAAACTTTAACTAATTAATTAGTAGTCATTAATAAAATTTAACTCTAATAATTTATTAGTAAAGTATTATGCATCGCGTGCAACGCGCGCACTCTCTACTAGTATCAAGAAAACGTTCTTGGAACTGACAATCGATATAAATACGAGATTAAGTAGATTCATGGTTCAAAATTCGTGACACACACACACACTCAACGAGTTTATTTGAGGTTTATGATTCCAATTCCAAATAGAGTTTTTCTAAATTTGACAAAACACCCTCTACCTCTAGTGGACGTCAATTCCAATTTAATAATAACTCACCACCTTATACTAGAGCTGTCAAACGGGCGGCCCGGCCCGGCCCGGCCCGGGCCAAACACTATTTTTCGGGTTGGGTCGGGTCAGCCCGAAATCTTTCGGGCCAGAATTTCTTGAGCCCAGCCTAGCTCCTATGAATTTTCGGGCAGGTCGGGCCAAACCGGCCCCCTTTTTTTTAATTTTTTTTAATTTTTTATGGTCAAATTTAATAGATATATACATTAGAAGTGTAGAACCAACCCTAATAAATTATAAAAATTAAATA
>JAYJMF010000044.1:2905833-2962846 GCA_036873715.1 Salvia sclarea | reverse complement strand
TTCTCCTTGGGCTAGGCCCCCCAGACGTAGGTGGTTCACCGAACTGGGTTACCATATCGTGTGTTCTTTATTTTATGCTGTGTGCGTGAGTATCGCTGTTTAGATCGCGTTCCTGTTCATGTTCTAAGCGATAGTTCTTAAGGGTTCAGCAATTACAATAAGTTAGTTTCAAGAGTTTATAAGATGCTATGTCTTGAGTTTAAGAATTATTAAAGTGTTTCGATTACAAGCTTAAGAATTAGAAAGGTAATTATGAGTTTAAAGATAGAAAATCTAATTTGAGTGAGAAAATTAAAGAGAAATGAAATTTGAAAGGTATATGATGAAATACTAAATCACAGTAAGGTTATTTAAGTAAACTGATTATTTTTTATAAGATTATGAAAAAATAAATTGGAACTGACCAGTTTTTTTGGGAAGCTTATAACTCTTGAAGTTTACTTTCATGACTTATAATTTATATACGAGCTTACTTTACCAAATATTACAACAACCTATAAATTTCTGAATAACTAATAAATTATTTTAAAAACTTATTGTCAATAAAGTGTAAAGCTTTTGACGGCTAAAAATAGTTAAGCTGCGGATTGAGACTTGAGAGTTTACTAGTCATTGAAATTTGTTTTAATCATAGTTCAATTTGGGTTGTTGTTTGACTACTTGAAATTCTAGATTATCTAGAAGCTTTAATTGGTGGGCTTATTAAAGTCAGAGGCGGCTCGATAACTACGTCATTAGAGATTCTAATCACTATTAATTTTCAAACTAAATTTTTTGGCGTGCACAAGGAACAAAATTGACACAAATTTTAATATTTGTTAGTGTTACCCATTTCTACACAATTAGAAATACATATTATTTTATCAACTCCAATTATATAGGCTCGTTTTCTTTTTCTAGTGGTTTTCTTAATCATTGTAAAAATATTATATAACCGGGACAGAGTGAGTATATTTCATGAGATATTAGAATATATAGGAATAGGACATTCCGAATAAATTTGTTCAACATAGACAAACTTCCATGACAATCGTCCTACTGTCTCTTAACCACGAAAAAATAGCAATTCGTGAAATTTGACATTTTTTTAATTTTCTTTACAAACTTTGATTGGTTTTTTAGAGTACAATTCACACACTCGAAATGCTCGAACTTTACAGACTGAGCTCCATTTCGTCGTCAGACTTAATTGGTGAAGGCCCTCGACGTCGAAAAATCCAGAAGAAACGAAAAATAATTGCATCCCTCGTTCTAGAAAGGGCTTTTAGGGCACAAAGATGGCCCATTTTCATGTTCTTGAACATAGATACCTCTCTTGCCTCCTATCTAGTTCATCAAACCTAAATCTTGTCACTTTCACTCAACTCAAATTTAGTTTTCTTAATAGGCCCATCTCTCTCTCTCTCTCTCTCTCTCTCTCTCTCATCTCATCTCATCTCATCTCATCTCATATCTCTTTCTCTCCCTCTCTCATCTCATCTCTCTCTCTCTCTCTCTCTCTCATTGAAGACAACCTTAATGATCTGTAACAAGCTCTCTCCAGGTTCATGTACAAGAACCAGTTGTCTTCGATTTGGACAACACATTTTTCACAAGGGATCCCACTCTCGACAGCTACAGGAGAAGAATGCAATGCAAGATCAAGACTGCTGCTTTTTCGACTCCGAAAACATCCATTTACACACACACACACTCATACATTCAAGAACCTTCCGAGCTCAACTTCTTCTTACACTGTTCGAGAACCCCACAAGCCCGTTTTCTCATATAGCTAGAACACGAGCATATAGTGAAAAGAAGGAACACAAACGAATCGTACAAAGGCTATGTCGAACTATTCACAAGAATCAACAATTTTGAGTGGTTTTATTTGTTTTTTCGGGGGATGATGAAATGACTTGATTAAAAATTTTCAGTCACCTTCAAACCAACGCAATTTCGTTTACCTGTAGCTATACATCGTCATATACATGGAGCCGCTCTTCAATGTATACGCGGCAAATAGGGCATCTCTTGCACTTCTCGCAGCAGGTGCTGCACGTGTGCAACGAGTCAAGATTCGAACTTTACTAAAGATATAACGTGGAGAGTGGAGACGAGGGTGGAAGAAATGTAAAAAGAGTTATACCTGCAAAGAACGTAATGCCTGCAAGGGAGCAGGACTACGTTTATTTGATCATCAAAGCAAACTCGGCACAGGATTTTTTCCTGAAAAAAGAAATCAGAAAGAGATACGAGTGATTTCGTTAGATGAAATCGATGTTCTTATTATCAAATCATCAAAGTCCTTGCTTTTTCTCTGTTGAAATATGAGAGGCTCGTGACTTACGTTTAAAAGTCTTTCGAACTCCTCCTGGCTGATATTTGTGATTTCGGTTTGTGAAACGAGTGCCGATTGAAGCCTCCATATCTGAGGGGAATAAATTAGCTATTTTAGGGAAGTAAACCAAAATTCGACAAATTTCAAACAAAACATATAGGTGTAGAAGATGACCTCCTTTGCAAGCTCAGCCTTCGGCATTTTCTTGACTGTATCGGGTGAGAATGTGTTGTATCTTTTTGGAACGAAGAACGGTTTTATTAGCTATTGGATTAGATCGATATGCATTACAAGTTAACGTGAAGATTTCACTGCAGAAAATTACCCTGAATCCCACGAGCAATATAGACGAGCTTGCTCTTCACGGCTACCTTCATCGATTGACCACCAGCCCAGTAACCTGATTCGAGAAAAACCCACAAAGGGTTTACAACAAAGTTCGATTTTTGGAGAAAGTTTGGATCTTTTTTATCTGTTTTAGAGTGTCATTACCTCGATCCACGACGCAGAAACCCCATATAGTCATAAGCACTAGTAGGTAGTCTAAAGCTGCTTCCCGTATCCGCTTCATCGTTAAGCAAGAGGGAGATTTTCTCGACGAATCTATATATGGCAAACAAAAATCCGGCTGCTTGCAGCAAAAGAAGAGGAGAAAACAGAAGCAGAATCGGGATATTTCTAACACCAGGAGGAGTTCCCTATAATTCCAAAAAATATTGCAATTATGAGATTTGATTCGTAAGCAACTTAATAACTGTCAAGACTCAAGACTAGAAATTTCATAGCCTGATGTACCTCCAAGTACATGAAGAGCACGACTTGAAAGGCGATCAAGGGAACTTTCATGATGTGCCCACCGATGTCTTGCAGACTGCACATTCTGTTTTCTTGATTGTCTTCGTCGGGGGGTACCAAGACACCGTTACTCCAGGTGAAAGATCTGATATTCGATGAAGATGCTCCTGCTGCTGTAAGATGAGAACGTCGATGAATTGCAGGATTGTACCACTTCGTGCAAATAAGGAACGCAAAGCACTCTGCAACGCTGAGAGCCAAGGACACGAAATAGAACTGTTATAGCACGCAAAGGATGGGGCTGTCGATAAGGTAATATGAATAATATGAATCGAGATATTTCATGTACCCGTAATTTATGAACAGATCCCACCAACCAAGGGCAGCCACATCACCTGCATATCATCCAACATAAAACAAGAATAACGTTAGATGTTTCACAACTCAAGGAAATATTAAAATAAGAATATTTCCAATTTTATGATTTCTAAATTTGTTCCTAAAATGGATAGCTTATGACAGAACATAATCAATTAGATTTCTTAGTATTGAGCTGAATTTACCGCATAGTTTCAGAAGCGTAAATGTTGTCGCGGCAATGAAGAAGACCATTGAGATGGAAACCCAAAAGTGCTGAAGACAAAAACATTTTAAACGGTATATAAATATATTTCTTGTAGTTGGTCATAGATAATAGTGGCAATCAGTACCCAATTTTTCCTAAGTATCAATTAGTGTTCTTTGCTAATTAATAAATAGCCTTAGCATATAAGAATTTATTCCTTAAATCCTCTAAATGGATAACTTGGAACAACATAATGTGTAAGAGATGCTTTACTTATAACTTACAGGGAGAGTCTCCCAAATTGCCTCATCACTTATATTATCGTCGTCTCCAGGCATAAGGGCTCTACACATCCTGAGCAGTGGAAAAAACATACAAAGGAAATTATCAAATCAAGATTCAAAAGTATCAATGTCAATATTAGGATTGGAAGTATTACCTAATGTTATCAACCAAAATCGCAACCTCTAGAGCTAACAGAGGCAGAAACACAATCTTCAAATTTACAGCTGCCATTTATCACATTATAGAAGTTTTCCAAATTAGCATGAAGATATGCATTTGAAAGTTTTAGCAATAAGGAAGCTTACCGTATCTTTGTTCAAGATGTACACATAGGAGAAGTTCGAAAGCAATAAGCAAAGGAGCCGCCACAATGGCATGAAAAGGTGCCCACTGTCCATAAAAATGTTCAATTAATAATAAGAAAACATCAAGGGAGATCTTAAATCAATAAAGTATATTCAGCATACGTTGCGACCATGGGGCATAGATGGGGCAGGTAGGGAGAATCTGCCTCTAGCCACAACTGCATGAAATAACCAGAGAGGAGAAAAAACCAACCTACACAAATTGCACAAATACAGAATTAACTAAAAATAGTAGAAACACGAGTTAAACAAAGTTTCTGTGGCCATGCACGAGGAACAAAATACCAAACTAGCATATAATATAACAAACAGGGGTGAGGGGATCTGAATTCGAGCAACTTTAAGGCAGGGGATTTTTGGGTACGCGAAAAAGAAATGAAAAGAAGAATTATATTTACTGAGGCAACATACTGATATGAATACTTGCATTTATCATCCAATACACATCAGGTTTATACTATGCAGAGAACTCGTGCTTCATAATGCTTTAAGAAAAGGGATGTGAACCAATTGCAAAAGAATATCAGCGCAACATTATTTCAAGTCCAGAGTCCTGACTATCAAATATTATAAAAAGTTCCAATTTTGCCATCCCGACTCAATTTTCTTTGTCCGGAAAGAACCACAGAAAATGGCTGATGCAGTAATGCAGCAGCAGTCAACTTGCAAATGTAATATTATTTGTTTGTAGAATGAAAGTCACCAAATTTATTCCAAAATTTACAACAATATACTAAGATATCCACCGAAAAATGTTATCTTGTTCAAGTAGAGAGCCTGCACGTGTTCTACTCATTGAGCTTCAATGATGAAAATGAAACTGAAACAATAGAAAAAAAAAATTCACTCTTAATCTCCTACATGCGTCAAGTTTCTGTCTTTTTCCTCCAAACGACTCACATTTAGAAATGCAACATGGGATATATACTCCATCGCATTTCATAATCGTTAAGTAAAGAAAACCCTTCCCCACGTAAAGAAAACCCTTATCCCTACTTCTCAACAAATATTTCGGGTAGTTCAAAATTTAGAGCATTCGAATTTTCATCATCACATAAACCTCTCACAAAAGATCATATGCAAAATGCTGTTAAATTTTATACAAAAGAGTACTCGCTTGATAATCTCCCTCCACAATTCAAAATTATCATCCCATCTTGACGAATTTGCCGAACTACCTCACATGTTTCAAACTTTTAACTCTAAGGGGGCATTTTACTTTGAGTGATAGAATAATCCAAGCTAATCCAATCCACCATCTACTTTGATTGATTAACTAATGTTGAAATATTCAATCTATCCTATCATGTCAACTAAACTCCCCCTAATAAGCCAACAATCAAAATTCCAAATGTAGATGCAATCTTTGCACTAATTAAACCAAAACACAACCCTAAAACAAATCAACACACAAATAGGAAAGTAAATCCCAATCAGCTGCAAAATTACAGAATAAAGTCCACATTTTTCAGCTCAGT
Organism: Salvia sclarea; assembly: GCA_036873715.1. Lineage (NCBI taxonomy): Eukaryota > Viridiplantae > Streptophyta > Magnoliopsida > Lamiales > Lamiaceae > Salvia > Salvia sclarea. The sequence continues at coordinate 2,957,038 of JAYJMF010000044.1, read as the reverse complement.
CAAACCAAAACCTAATTCTATTCCCATCAAATTAAACCTACAGACAGCTCTCAACAGCTCAATCAACACCAAAAAAACACACAATCACAGAGAAACAGCAAAGAAAACATACCACCAAGAGTAGTTGACAGCTTGATCGAGCTTGAGAGAGAGAATAATCGAGAAGGAGAAGAGCAAACCATGAGCCACCACCACTTGCAAAGACTTGAAAACTCTCCTCCAGCTCATCATCTCCCCCAAAAACCAAAATTCCACACACACACACACACACATACACAATTAAACTGAATTTCTGTTTCTAGCCATCACTAACTGCAGAAATTGGTTCAGAAAAAAGAGCAAATTGAGCTGAGAGTCGAAGGGGAAAAGGAATTGGAAAAGGGGAAACTATCTTTGCGACAACAACGTAGATTGCTGAGGAGGTCTTTGGATTTTCAGGCGAATGTCGCTTTTGCCTTTTTTTCCATTTATTATTTTCAGTTTGAGGGGAAATGTCGCTTTTGCTTTGGTGTGGGCTGATTGAAAGCTGGATGAAAAGACCAATATGCCCACTCTCTTTTTGAAGAAAGGGGATTTATTTGGGGGCATAATCGTAACTTCGGTGGGTGTTGGGTGGGATCTTGCGTTTTGGCTTGTGTCTTACTCTAGTCTCATTACATGAGCAGTTTAAGGTTCTCTTTGCTAAAGCTACATGCTTTTGAGGAATCGAAGGTGACAGACAGTGTCACAGCCGCGTATTCTCCATTTTTTTTATTAATAAAAATATTATTTTGGTGTTTTTTCAGGAAAATATCTATTTTAATTCATCTATTTGTCACACACAAAAATTGATTCACCTCTAATTTCGTAGTATTAGATTTCTTTACTAATTTGATTATCTACGTAGAAAAATAAATTGATTGATAATGATATTTATTAACTAAAAAAACAATATTTATTTTGTATGCGTATGTTGGTCTAGTAATAGACTGATTAATGTTCGAGATCAAAAGTCTCGAAATATTGATTCGGATCCATCGTGATATGAATTTTAAATTTACTTTAGTATTGGATACAAAACAGTTTTTTGCTAGTGTAACAAGGATTTCAATGTTTGAAATAGAAATACCCAACATATTATATAATGTTTGTGAAAGCAAAGTTGGCAATGGAAATGTTTAAACAGAAATGGGTCGAAACAAAATTGGGACAAGAGTCACACTATATGATGAATAAAAAGTTCAAGGATATTGTAGAATAATATAATTTTTAGTTAAAAAGAAACAGGATTTGTTTGATATTATTAAAGCATCTTGTCAGTTTAAATATTTTCTACTGAATATCTTAACCGTGAAGGCCTATTAGCTCAGTTGGTTAGAGCGTCGTGCTAATAACGCGAAGGTCGCAGGTTCGAAACCTGCATGGGCCATTTTGTTTGTTTTTACCATTTTTCGTTTTTCATCATCATTCTTCACTTCTTTTGGCTGCCATTTTTAATTTATTTTTTTTCACTTTTCTTAACTTCCATTTCTTAAACATTTTGCAGATTTTTCTAATTATAATTTTTTCACATTTTTTACCTGTCCTCGTTTGCAGTTGATACAGCCTTCGAACCTGCAATATAGGCCAAATTGGTAAATTAATTCATTTTTTCACCTTAATATAAATATGAAATGAAATATTAAAATATCGATCGTTTGAAGTCCTCCATGTCTCTTTCTCTCCGACAAATTAATTAAGATCCAAAAATATTGAAGTAAAACTTTGGTATGGGTATTAAATGTCTCATGCAGAAAACTTAGGGTGTTTTCTATAATAGTCAATAGATGTAGCTGCTAAAAGAAAAGAAATCTACAAACTGTTTTGCTATATTGCATGTTATAATCTGCATACAATATGGTTTTTTTCCTTATATAGCGTTGAAACTGATTTGCTGTCGTTGTGCAATTTCTCCCTCATGCATTAATGCAGCAAGTTTCTATCTGCTACAAGTTTCAATATTTAATCTTGCAAAAGAGAATGTGTTTGTTTAATGTCTTTTGCTAGACAATGTTAATTATTTGCCACATATGTACTGAATTTCAAGCATTCTATTTACTTGTAATTCACATTATCACATATCACAAATGATATGCTACTATACTTTGTCAATTTATAATAAACCGAAATTAGCTTGAAATGAAGCCAGATTTATTTTATTATAGCTGTAAATATATTAATATATACTTAGAGAACGAAAGAAAGACAAAATGAGTATTAAAAAGCATAAAATCACGGTCTTAATTTTTTTTAGTGCAACCAAAAATCTTGCACTTAGAGATTACAAAAACCCTCATCACCCAAGGGTCAAGTCAACATACCTATATACTTAACCACCACTCAATTAAAACTAAAACCTTCACCACATAAAAATAAAATAAAACTACCCAATTCATTAATTTGATCTATACACATTCCCACAGTTTCTCAAAACCTAAAATCACAACCATAAATCCCTCAAATCCTACGTTAATTAGGTTTTCCCTTCCTCAATCCCATTTTAGTTAAATTAAATTAAACCAAAACCACACAATACCAAAACCCAAAAAAAAAAAAAAAAAAAAAACTAATTAGGTTTATTAATTAAATTATACCAAGATTGGTTCTCTGCCGCTTCACACTCCCCGAACCGGATTCCTCCCCGGTTTTCTCCATAACCGCTTTCAGCGCTTCGTGAACCGAGTTAACCGACGGTTCACGGTCCTCGCCCGGTTCATCCTCCCCGGTTATGAATAGCACGTTCTTCACTCTCCCGCCGAGCGTCGTGATCTCGGCTTTCAAGGTCCTTAACCGGAGCGATTTCAGCGTCTTGATCAAATCGGGCAAGAGATCGGACCGGTCCTCGCAGCAGATCGAGGCCTTGATAACCGGCCGACCCTCCTCGTCCGGTTCATTATCCACGGTTAACTCGTCGATTTCGGTCGGAACCGGGTTCGACTCGGCTATGAGAGCGGTCTGCCGCTTCAGCTCCTTCACGTGCTGAATTACTTCGGCTAGCAAAGAGGCTTTGTCTGTCTGCAAAAAAAATTGAGGAAAATAAGTAGCTAATAAAATTGAAAATTTGGAGAGATAAGAAACCATGCATTGCTCATTGTATAATAAAGAGTGGTGATAATAATATTATTATATAAATTGGTGTGAAAATGAGCGAAAAATAGACTGACAAGAATGCTTCTTTGTCTGGCTTTTTTAGAGTATTTCCTTTTTGCTTCGAGTTTTTTTTATTTTTTGACTGCGAAAATCCGGCAGGAATTTTCCATGGAAGCTTTTCGACTGCGTCTCGGTTTCTCTTTATCTTGTCATACTTAGCGATATTTACGCTTCTTCAGAAAATAATCATATTTTATTTTTCAAGAAAAAAATTAAAATGAAGCACTAGTTTGTCCCATGATTCCCCACCTAAAAAACCACTCATCATGTTGAGAAATCTTGATATTTTATTATTCTTAGCATATTGTTATTAAAATACGCAACGTTTCAAAAAATTTCACTTAATATCCTTTGAGTTTCCGACGCCCATCATCCATATATGCAGTTCACGTGCATAATTCTTTTTGAAAACTGCATATATTGATGCTCCAACGAGTCACATAGGATGATGGGCGCCGGAGAGTCATCGGAGGGCATTAAGTGAAAATTTGTGAAATGTTTTTCAGTAACAATATGCTAAAAATAAAAGACAACGGAAACGTTGGGATATTAATTATGATTAGTTGTAAAATTTATTAAAAAATATAGTAAGACTTACTTTTGTGGTGCTAGGGAGTAAGCTCCTTAGCTTAGCAAGATGGTTGTTGATTCTCTCCCTTCTTCTCCTCTCCGCCTCGCTATGGCTCTTCGAGGCGGCGAGGGCTTTCGCGTCCATGATTTCCTGCGCTGTCATCTTCTGCAGCTCCGCGTGGAGGCCGAATGGGGCGGCGCCGCCGTGGTGCACCACCTGCCCTAAAGATTCCGTCAGGAATCGCAGGTGGTGGTGGTCGCCGTCGTAGCCGAATTGCATCCCCGCCGGCCTCCTCCCGAAGATGCCGCCGCACGCCGCCGCCGCCGGCGGTGGCGGCGGGAGGAAATGGTCGTGAACTGGGTTGAAGGGGTGGTGGACCGGGTTTATGGTCCACGGGAGGATTTGGGAGACGTCGGCGCCGCCATAGGCGGCGGCGGCGTAGGCGTCTGCGGCGGAGGTGTGGTGGTGGTGCATATTTGGAGGGGTAGAATGGGGAATTTGGTCTTGAATTTGGAAGCCTTCAATGTTGTCAGTCAAGATGTGGATGCCATGGGAGATGTTTTCTTGATTCTCTTTGTTGTTGGTGTCACACATAATACTAATATAAGTGATGAGAAAACACCACTTTGGAAAGAAAAAAAATAAAAGGGATTTGAATTTTATTTATATGGTGGTGGAGAAAGAGGCATGAAATGAGGAGGGCTTTAGGGTTGGTTGATAATCATGCCATCTTTGTTTCACATAAAGATGAAAAGAGGGAATATTTGTGATCAAGAACTTGGATTCATTCCACTTCTTGATATGGCAAAGGGCAAAAGAAGAAAAGGAGATGAAATGGAATTCTCTTGTTTGAAAACTCTCTCTCTTTCTCTTCTTTGTGAAAAGGTGCGGAGTAGAGAAGAAACACCCTTTTTATCCTACAATCAAATAACCTTTCAATTTTGTGTTTTTCTTTGTTTGTTTCTTTTTGGTCTCTCTCTATATATATCTCTTTCCCTCTCTCACTATCCCCACCAAAACCTCCACTCTTATATAGAGATGAAATGAAAGTGGTGATAATTATAATCTTGTTTCCTTTCTCGTTACGGCACTTCTTTTCAATTTTCTTTCTCTCACACACATAATTTTAAATAATTGGTTCAAGAAAATATAATTACACACACCCGTTAGTGCACAAACATAGTAGAACACACAACACACACATTGTCGACCGACCAAAGACAAATAAATAAAGCCCAAGTAGTGTGTGTTTTTTTTATGATGATCATAATTATTTAATAAAAATAATAATTAATTAATAAAAAAATGGGGTATATCACCACGCCAAGCCTTTCTGCTTCCCCATGCAATCATTGTGTCTTGGAACACACCCTACCCTACCCCACCCCACCCCTTTATTCTTGCATACAGTTTCTGTCTCTATAGGTTTAGCCTCCCTCGGTTTCAGTTGCATGTATTTATTCATGACATTTACTATTTGCTGCCTACTGTCCCTTTTGGGATTAAAATTTTCTTGCAGAAGAAACCGCATTTAGTAGGGGGGAAAAATGAGAAATTAAATTGAAACAGAAATATAGAAATATATGTGTATATTTTATATGAATTTTTGTCGATACATAAGGAGGGGTGCAGAGGGGAGTGATGATGGGGGATTGGTGGATTTTGGAGTATGCTTTATTGGGAAGTTTGAAATCATTATGAAAAAAACATAGTAAAATGGTTTTTGTTAGGAAACAGTATAGTTAGATGCAGATTTTTTCTTGTCTGGATGTGGGGTGTTATGATTTGGATTTTGAAATACTAGGTTGCTTCTCTACTTTAATGAAGGGAGTATATATTCACTGTAGAATAGTCTCCCCTTTTCTATTATTATACATTTACTATATGTGTATATATGATTCTCCCTCTCATTTAAATTATAAGTCTTGGGTGCTTTGACACACATATTCATACATAAATGTTTCTTACCCACATTACACTTAATTAATGATGGTTTACTATTAGTTATTCAAAATAAGTTATGCTTTGGAATAACTAATGAGGAGTTGAATAAATGAGGGCAAATTTGGATTAGAAAAGCTAAAACAACAAGTAAATTGAGAGAATTAGAACAAGCTTAAAACGACTATAAAATAAATAGGAGGAAGTATATATAAGGTAAGATTAATCTCTGAACTAGCTACTCGTAACCTTTAAACAACAAACTTGTGATTTCGCCTATGTGAAAGTGTTTGAAAAAAAAAAAAAGAATTTTGCCTCGAATTCGAATCTAGGTGTACAAATTCACCCAAAAAGATTTTGAATACGTCGTAGATCTTCACGAAATGGTTCCTAATTTTTATTTTATCCTCAATCATGTTTTATGTGTATATTTGTATGTAATTTTATAAAAGTACAAATATAGGTTATTTTTCTTCAATTTTGACAATCTCATAGCATATTACTTGCAATTTATCAAACTCTTGTAACAAAAGATAAGATGCACCGAAAGAGCCATTAACATAAGTGAAGAAAGAAATTACAATATAAATTAAACGATTTAGGGTTTCTTAAATTTAGTTTTCGATAATTTAATTTGTAATAACCAAATTATAAAAAGAAGAGCTTTCGAGTCTTATTTAACATAGGTATCGCCTAATTAATTAATTAATTAAATTTCTCATTTCCGTGAAACTCATCACAAAATTCAAAATAGAGGCATATTCTATCTGCATTAATCTAGGAAAAGAAAAAGGGTGAATAGACAGGATCATTAAAAACAAAGATGCTACTACTAAAACAAGATAAAGTGTTTCACCATTGTTAGTAGTCTTCACCAACAAAGTCTGAGTAATTACACAGCTAATAAGAAGGCTTTGTAGCTGACAAAAGTCGAACAATTATCATTAACCCTACTAAACTTTTTCATTTCTCTCTCTCTTTTTTTTTAGCACCATTATTCAATTTACTGTTCCCTATCTCTCTCATCCATTTTTGGGAGAGAAATGTGGGAGAGATTTTAGGCTTTGCATCCACACCATACCTAAATTTATCTAAACTATATATGCTTTAAATTGCCGAAATTAATTGTATCGTGTTCCATATAATTGGTGCGATTTGAATTATTCCAATTTTGTATTTCGTTTAGTGTGGATTAATCATTTCGAATGTCAAAAGTCCTACAAAGTAGACTAGTTTTTTTATCACTTTGGACAATGGAAATAGAAGACAAACCCTAGTTCTGGAAAATGGTCACACGCATGGCTGCTTTGGTCCCATTTTCCATAACCCTTTTGAGCCCTACTTTATTTATCATTTTTTGGGGGAGGGTTTTCTTCCTATTATAAATTGAATAAATTTATGCAGTCACATTATGGGTGATTACAAACTAGTTTAATAGAGAAAAAATAATAATTTTATTATACTTTATGGTTCAAAATAAAAATGGATCAACTGTTTTGTCATAAATATGTGTTAACCATTAATACTAACTATTTAAGTTTGTGGATTCGGGGATATGATTTTAATCTAGCTAATATTCTATCATGTTTTGGTGAGAAATAACACGAGAATTATTTACCCAGTTTGTCTTGCGACTATATTGGAGGCGATGTCAAGCCAGAGATTTTACTATATTTTATTAATACTGATTACAAGGAGAAACAACTTATTAAACATATAACAACTAATTCCCTAATTATAAACACAACAGGATTCTGTCTGTCCAGGTAAACATACATAAATGATATTGGAATTTTGCTTTCCAAATTATATTTAACTTTCTACACTCCAATATATTTAACTTTCCCAAATTTAAGATTATAATTTTAATATTGTATTGAAGCTAGAACATGATAATTATTGTGTATAACTTTATTTGATATTTAACACTTGAATTTACGAATATACGGCGCGTGGGAGGTCATATGTTGTCAAATATCACCACTCTTATAAATTCTTTTAATAAGATATTTTTTATTATTATTATTTTCTTATCGTCATATAGAAGTTGTCATTTTAATGATATTTTCAAAGATTTGATGATAGCTCCAACCCCCACTATTACAATAGCCCACGAGAAAGTGTGCTTTGTTTGTGGGGTTTATGATGACATCATCCTCACGCTTGCATGACGTATGTCTCCTCTCCACTAAGCACATAGACTAATAATTAATTAGCCCTAACCTCATGGCTTTAATCATAATTAAGTGGGCGTTCGTCGCCTTTTTAATAATTAATTAAACCACATTTTTAACTTAATCATCATGTTTAGTGTGTTTGGTTGGTTCAAAAAGTTGGGAGTTGCGGTACGGCCCCTATATTATTATATGCTCCTACTATTAACTATTTTATTGATGTATTTATATGTCACTATCTTAATAATTTGTTTATTGCATCGGTTCTCACCACATGCTTGCTGGTTTGGAAAAATGGGAGGCGTTCAGTTTCATCAGTACATGCGACGTGTATAAGAGGTTTCATCAGTACGTTTCGGAATCGATATCTGAGAGGCCGATATCACGTTGTTTCTCGTTCGAGTGCTTGAGGGTGGGTGTTGGGTCAATCATTGCTAATTTATGTGCTAATTATGCATAATTAAATGGGTTTAATTATAAGATGCAAAGAATGGAATCCATGGTATTAATAATTAGTGGTCCATATTCAAGAAAATTCCCTACAAAGTGGGTAAACACATAAAAGCTAATTAAATCTTAGTAAGCTAGTGGAAATCTGATTAATTTTTCAATGGTTCCTTCCAAGAAAAAGCACTGGTTTGAGCATCAATTCCCCTTATAGAAAATGAATTTATATGTGTGAGTATATCTTTTTACTCCTTTTTTAGTTTTTAACAAGTCATAAAGTATTTTTTGTATCTTTTGTGTGGAAAAGGATAATCTTCTTTCTCTTACGTTGAACACTTTCTAGGTTAGAATTGTTAATAAAATATGAAGCTTTTTGCTTTTTAATTTCTCTATGAATAAAACAAAATCTTGCAAAAGTGCCTTTCGGCTTTTAGGTTTTCAGTCACACAACAAGTCCAATTTAAGTACACATTTAAAAATATTTCCCCTTAATTATTAAGTACACCTTTTTAAAAATAATTCCCTTATTTTATTTCATTCTCCCCTTTAATTTCCTCTAAAATATTGAGTAATGGGCAATACCTTCTAGACAAAGTTGAATGAAGAGGAGAAAAATATAGATCACTAAATTATATACGTATATCCATCGAGTATATTTATCTGTAATATAAAATTAGGTAATTTAAGAATATACATAAATGATAAAAAAATTCATCTAATGATGTATAATTAATAGTTGATTTTCTAAAAGACTTATATTGATTATAAATTTCTAAAATGTGGTAAATATTCAACGATGAATGAGTATATAGTTAAAAATGTGTAAATCCAGATAATTTCCCTTGAAGCTAGGTAATTTATATGAATTGAGTTTTTTCTACCATCCTAGATCCTAATATATATCTTAAATAATCTCAAAAATTTAAATGAAGTTCTTGAAGATCAGAGAAAGAATGCTGACTTATGCTTTTATTTTAATTTTAATAAAGAGAATTTGATGAAAGGGACGTTTCAGTTAGTGGACCGTGAAAAATCTAAGTGGTCTAAATCTCATGGATTATAAAAACTAATCTTGTCTATTTGTCGGAAACTAATGTGAGATCAAATTAGTCAGCAAATTTGTATGGTCACACTCACATTCATCCAAAATCAAATCATTTTTCTCCCCTAAATTCACCAATTGTTTTCCATGGCCCCTTTCTCGAGTGGGGATATCCGTAATATTATGACTCCTTAATTATGATTTATTTTGAATAAATTAAAATTACAAGTCAATTTAACGACAATCGTAGGCCATATCTAAAAAAGGTCAACTACTTTCTGATGCTACTTACGATCTTAATTAAATCATGTCTGATTTAATAGCCATCTAATCTGTACCCCAAATAAATGAAATGAGCTCTCAAGCTCTACTCTATTAAAGCTTGTTTAGACTAAATTTATTTCACAAAATATGATTTGCAAACGTCCCAAAGCATCATTTATTTTTATCCCATAATTAAACTGTGTAGTTTATAATTGAAAAAAAATGTCATTTATAGTGAAGAGACACACATGTGAATGATCGCATAAGAGACCAGCTCAGTCGATTTATTTGATCTTGAATTAGTAAAGTAAATTAAGCGTGTAGTTTTTCAAATCTAGATACATGATCAATTTGAATATTTTGCACGTCAACCATGATTATTAGGCCATGTTGGTTTTAACTCATCTAATAATTACAGTAATTCATTATGAAAATCCGAACAAAATTAAACGATTTCATATATATAACGTAGCAATGGCTAGTTTTAAATAAGGTAAGTAGGTAACGTCATTCCATGTTTAAGAAACTCATATTCATTATATTAATTTGAGATTATGTACTTTTAGTTTTGAGATTTAAGTTGCATTAATAAAAAAAAAAAAGTAGCAGAAATTCGACTGACCAATGGAGTCAAAACAGAGACCAGATTATTTATTTATTTATTTATTATTTATTATTATTATTATTTTATTATTATTATTACTATTATTATTAATATTATTTATTGTTTTATTTTTGTTTGAAAGCAAATGTGGAAAGTAAAGACTTTGCTTTCAATCATGTCAAAACATGCTGTTTTTGTATCTTTTTCAATTCATGCCTTGCCGAAAGCAGGCTGATTCAATAATGCTTAATTATTGGACTAAATTCATATATAATAGTATTTGATAATTTTATTATTGAGAATTTCGGCAAGTGAATATATATGATAATTAAATAATATTTTACTTTAAAAATCAATAATATATCATATATGATCAAGTACGCATGGGAGTTTTTTTTATTATTGAATTATTTCTGTAATTAAACTATTGGACCATTCACTTTGTTTCCCACTTCTATCGATATTTCCTAAATTGGGTCAATTCAGCGAGTCGTAAGAGAATGTAAGCCCAATATTCCTTTTGTGGGCCAAATTCATATATTTATGAAATAGCCCATTAAACCGATTAGTATTAATATTACTATTATATATTCATGGCTCCCACTTTTCGACTTTTCAAATCTTTATGGTATCAAAACATAAGCGCAGTACGATATCATGTCACATCTAAAAACTGCAGAATAAATGAGACATGAGTATATAAATAATGGATTTTGTTTCTATAAAAAAAATTACAAAGTATCAAGAAAAAGTCAATTATATGTGTAATTTACTAGTTAATTACCAATTAACTAATGTTTAAAGTTTAATTTTATAAGATACATAATTTTACAGCTAATTAAGGAATGCTTTCTCAAATTTTATATTTTAAGTAAATGGTAGCAACGATATATTTTCGTGGATCGGTAATTATAAAGAGTCAAAGTCATGTCTTTATTGCCTTTTCTTATAGCATCACTCAACTTTTCTTTATATATGTTTCAAATAGGAAAACATTTTTAGCCCTATAAAAGTTTTTCATCTTCAGCATCAAAAAGTAAAATAAATAAGTCAAAATCTTGAAAATAAGTCAAGATAATGAAAATTGCTGACGCTTTATTTTGAAATCACGAGAACTTAACTACAAGGACATTTAGTAGTAATTAAAACTATATAATAAAACTTCATAATTTCTCTTTAAAAAAATATTAAACGAACTTTCGTCAAACTTTAAAGGGACGCAAGAACATGCACCCGGATTAATTGATAGGTCCAAAAATTTATTACTATTTCATTAAGATTTTATTTTAGGTAATTTCTTCTTGACCATTGTTCTTACTAGAAATATGCAATAAGATCGTAGCATGTGATTTTGACCTCAGTCTTCGTATCATCAATTTCTTTTATTTATTTTTTCTCATATTCAAGAAACAAGCATAATATATAATTCACGGCATTGAATGTTTAGAAGGTCATAAATTATTTATATATATATATATATATATATATATATATATATTATGAAATTCCATTTTATAGTTTTGTGGTCCGAATTTTGCAGCGATAGGTGAGGTGTCAAAACATGTGTGTAATTGATGCCAATAAATGTTGTGTTGTGTCTATCACTCATCAAATCAATTGGACTTCTTCGTCATTGCCACTTATATACACGTGTATTTTGTACTTCACGATTTTTTTTCTTTGATTTACTTTTTCATTTATAACTTATTGGTTTTCGATAAATTTACATCGTGCATTTTAGTATGTTTATTGAGTGGACATGATATTTATAGGGATATGTGGTACGAAATTGATTGTTTTGTAAAATAACTAATTTAAATACCAACAACATATGTTGATTTGATAAATTATTTAATATTAATTATCGCTTGGCCCCTAAGGTTCGTTATAGCGCTTTACTAATGTATAAATATAACTACTACAAATTCAATTAAACTCATGACCCTACAAATGAAGTTTAATATTTAATATTCATATTGATTGTATTCGGTTTAATTTCTTTTTAAAAAATTGCAGCATAAAGAATTTAAAATATAGAATCAAAATAAATCTAGAAATTTTAGTTTTTACCGTGGTAAATGAAATGCGGAGGGAGGAGGAGGGGCATGTTCTATGGTACAAACGTTGTAGGTGCAAATCCCTTATATATAAAAATGATATTTTTTCTATTTATTTAAGGGTACATATCAATTTAAACCCTAAGTATATCACCTCTATAAAAAATATCCCGCACTTTAATAAATATTTTTTTAAACTCCTAATTATGAACTGTTTTATCAAAAATACCCTAGCTCTATTTTTCAGCCATCGGAATTCTTACGTAGCTCATCGGATAACACCGTATAACTTTTAATTATTAATATTAAAGGACATGACATGACACCATATAACTTTGAGTTCATTAGACTATCCTAAATGATAAAATCAATGTATTGCCTTTTATTATTTACTAAATAAATAATGCACGTAATTTCCATTAGAAACGGGGCGAAAGAGTTCCATTGAACTTTACTTTGCTTAAAATACATTTTAGGGGAAAATATTTTTTGTGGCGAAATAATGTGGAGAAAGAAACTTCAAATTACAGCTTGCGTCTTCTACTGTAGCTTTTACCAATTACTCATTTCCGACCCTTTAACCAGAGGCGTCGGCGGCTTTTCGTTGGCCTTCTTTTTCATTTTTAAAATATTTTTTGAAATTAGTCCGATTATCATAATTTTATTTTTGGTGTCATGTCATGTTCTTTAATATTAATAATTAAAAGTTAGACGGTGTCATCCGGTGAGCTAAGTATGGCCGGAAAATGGAGCCAAGATATTTTTGATCAAAAGCTCATAGTTTAAGGTTTAGAAAAATATTTATTAAAGTGCGGGATATTTTTGATAGAGATGATATAATTCAGGGTTTAAATTAATATTTACCTTTAAATAAATAGAAAAGAATATTATTTCTATATATAGAGGGTTTGCACCTACAATGTTTGTACCATAGAATATTTCAGGAGGAGGCGACACGTTAGATATTTTTTTTATTAATTATTAAATAACGACAATATATTGTTGGTCAACGATCGTTTAATATTAAATAATTGTAATAACGATGATTAAATAACGATGTCTCATTTGTAAATAATTACAAATAATTGGGAATTAATTAATTCTGCAGAGGTTTTGGATACGGAAGTTGGGACCAATTATAATATCATAGGGTGATTTATACTTCATCACCTATATATGACTTCAAAATTATTTATATATCACCTAAGGTTTATACTCCATGTCAAGGGGAAAAAAATGATTATTTTAAAGCAATATATACTAGCTATAGCTACTAGGGTTGAAGTGGGGCGGCTCAAATTTGACAGACTTGTCTCAATTCAAACTCAAGTCTTTTCCAACTTGAGCTCAACTTAGAATATATGCATTGCCTCAAATTTTAGGAACACGATACCAATAATTACTAGTACATATTTATTCATCATATATAAATAAAACTAAATACTTTATTTTTTAGAATTATACTATATCATAGCAACATTGAAGCTCAGGCTACATGCAGGACCACTATCCTGCGCGAGGAAAAATACACTGCACACAGACGAGATGTAAAGAACCCTAGATCTCTTGCAAATGAGAGTCTTTAGATGCATCAGCTTTGTCATTTGAACAGATTCATTGACTAATTAAATACTTTATCACTTATATATGTTGTTAGATACCTAACTCGATAGACTTCTCATAATTAGATGATTAAGAGGGTGTTTTGCTAAGCCCTTTATGTTGTATAGGAGCTTATAAGTTCTTACAAAATATTTGGCGAAATAAGCTCCTAAACAACTTAAGATTCCTAAACAATAAGTTGTTGAACCTTGACTTATTTTTTCATAATCTATAATCAACAACCAGTTTCCCTAAATAACATGATCATGGTTTACTATTCAAACATTTACCTTTGCAAATTCATATTTATACTTTTATCTCTCTAAATTCAAGATTCTTTTTCTGGTTTACAAGCTCATTATTCAAAAAAATTTTGACAACTTGTAAGCTACTTCTTAAGTCTTACGATATTTGTATATGTTCTTTAAAATAAACTTAGCCAAATACTTATCAAACTTGTGATTGTATTTTTTAATGATTGCGATTATGGCTTAAGCTCGAGCATGATTTGATTCATATTCAACGATTAGAATTGAATTTTTTTGGGGATTATTATACTTAATTAGATCATATATGTAATCCAAGAGAGAGGGAATTTGCTAGTTGTGGTAGGCAGTTCCTTTCCTTTTCAGATTGTGACTTTGAAAAAATTCTTTTGGAACGAGAAATTCAGCACGAATTAAGCCAACATCGAGTCAATGCAGGAAAGATTCTTCGTGCTTGCTACTTGGTGACAGTAATTGAATGACAAATAAATAAAAAATAGAGAATATTAATTTTACACTTTCACACTTAGAAATAATAAAATCTGAATTTAATTCGTGACTGTAGTTTTAAGTTTATGTCTAATTCATTGCTAGTTAATTAGACACTAATTAGTAGTAAGTAAATGTAATATGGTTGGGCGACAAGAATGGTCCATAAACTATTGAAAATTTAATAAACAAGAAAATTTGGTTTATATATATATATATGCAAGTATATATAGCTAGGCTTCAAGTTTCAAACCCTAGCTAATAATTAGGTTGATAATCGTTAATTAATTGTTTCATATTCATATTAGTTTTGTAATTGTACCATGAAATTAAATCCAGCCGCTTAACTGATCAAACGAGGAAAATAGTAACAATAATTTGTGAGAAGTGCAACCATAGTTTTGAATGGTATAATGACTAATGATTGAGCTAACAAGTTTTACCTTTTTTTTTTTTTACAATTACAATATATCTAAACGAATTAAGGCTCAAAAACCATTATACTGCACGCAGGTGAGATCACTACATCACACAAAGATGACACAATCGCACTACACAAAGACACACAATCAAGATTTGAACATACGGCCGGCCACTTGCAAGAAACAGTCTTGGGTGCCTCGATTTTGCCACTTAACATTGGCTTCCTCGACAACAAGTTTTAGTCTATACGAAGAGTAATTTTGAATTTATCTTGTGGTAAAATCTCTCTCACTCTCTTTTATTATTATTGAATTAGCAAGAGAGGTGGATGAAGTGGAAAAAAAAAGAAGAGTGAAGATAGGGTTTCAGATCAACTTTAGTATAGTGAAAGTGAAAGAGACATATAGTCATACGGTCAAAGAAACATGGCCTTCAATGGAAATAAAGCAGTTTTAAATACAGCTTCAAATAATTGTCCTACCCATAGTCCCTATGTGTTTTAGCCTATGAATTGAGGACACACCTACCTACATATCTAGAAAATAAAAAATATACCACAAAATAAAATAAAATAAAATAAAATAAAATCAGTAGTATTAATCTTGCCCTTATAAGGTAATGAAGTTGCCCTCTAAATTTTAATTTTACAATAATGTAATGAAGTGTGTAACACAAATCCTTATTATTAATTTGGATAGATTACTTGAGAAACGCCAATACTTTTTTGTGTGTGTTTATGTGGGATTGTTGGTATATCCCATCAAAATTAATAAGGATTAATTGAGAGTCCTGACACAAAAGATAAATTCATATTTGATGGTATTTTTCGCAAAAAAGTAAAAATTTACAACACCATTTCAGTTTTACAGTAATTCTTGTGGCAACAATCATATTTGTTTTTTAGATTATTAATAAAGAAAAACAACACACTCATACGCTAATCATTTAGCGGCTCGAACCTCCGATCTATTGGTGCCATCGGTGTTAACTAAATCTTTGTGGAAACTAATTGATAATAATAAAAATCTTGTTGTTAAATAAATCCAAATCAATTTTTTGTGTAAAAATGTTCAGCTGGCTGAGCTAGCTTAATTTTAGTTTGCCTTCACTAACAATTGATTCGATTATATATTAAACAAATTATGCTTTCAAATCAGACAAAATTGAAGCAAAACTATGAAATACCAAATCATATATATATATTGAAATTCTAGTATATTCTTGCTGGAATATGTTACAAGAAAATCCCTAAATATATAACTTAATGCACCTAAGATGAGTCTTCATCCATCACCACTAGGTACGGGTCACCCTATCCTCACCTGCTCCCATGTGATTTAATTAATCACAATATATATAAAATACATATAGTAATAATAGAAAAATTAACAAATTAATTTAATGTGAATTGAATTGAACTTCGATATAATAAAACAGAGGGAACTGATGAAGGATCCAAGAATTTCTTTCAACTATATCCAAACAGTTTCTAGATATATGTGATTTCCACTGTTTAGAGAAATGGGAAGTTAAATAAAGACAAAACCTTTTGATGTATGATGATTTGCACTGTTTAGCGAAATGGGAAGTTAATAAAGACAAAAGATAAGGCCATAAATACTAATATAATTAATAATATTTGACAATCTACCCGCACCAATAATATACCTATATATATATAGGCATCGTTTTCATAGTTAAAATCCCGGCCGACCAAGAAATTTTTGATATATATAGAAAAAGGTGTTTCAATTTAAATTTACTTTTAAAATTGGGATTTATAAATTTTTCGACCGTGGAGATTTATAAATGTATTATCTTGCTAGATGAATACATCACCAAATTACAAATCAAATAAGGGTGGGAATTTTATTTTATTTGCGTGCAGTAATTAATTTTCGCAGTAAATACCGTAAACATTATATATCCAGTAGAGTGTTTTTGTTTTATTAAAAAGATGATTTTCTTGTTATCATCAATCTATATATATATAGGGAGAGACAAGTGATATGACGATCACATTCTGTGAGCACTTTTTATGAACACCAATTACGTGGTCAAATTAACATTTTTTTTCTCTTGTTAGAAAGTTATTTCTATTCTAAGGTCTTAAACATTGTTATTGATATTATTAATTCAGTAAATTATAGTATAAAAATCAATACCAATTTGATCATTTTATTAGTTATTTCAAATTAGAGAGATACTTAATATCTTATACTCATGCTTAATTATTAGAATGGGGAACAAAACTCTTTCCAACCCTAGCTAGCTCCTCTTTCCAATATTCATACAACCATGTGCTATTAATTTCATCGAAATTCCTATTCGGATGATAATAAATAAAATTGAAATCCCTATTAGAGTTCATAAGATGAAAACTAAAAGAATAATAAATAAATTAAAATTCTGAAAATTTTCATCAGATATATTTACGTACCTTCCAACCCTAAAAGCAATTTTGTATTCCATGAGAGACAGAGAGAATCTTGTGAATCATATCAGAAGAATACATCTCAACATGAAATGACTATTTAGAACCAATTCTAAGTATATATCACCTTTTTTTTCGAATTTCGTGTCCAATTTTCATTCGACTATTGTCGTCTGCAGCAATTATTTTTTCTTTTAATTATCCTTTTCAATGAGTTCTGCCACATGCAACAGATTCTTACTCTTGGGTTTTATGTTTCGAAGAAGAAAAGAAATGCAAGAATTTAAAGATCTCCATTTAAAACTAGATGGAAAAAAGCTAGGGGAACTAACTAGGGTGGGAAAAATTAGGTTTTCCTTTTCATAATACATACACATGCTTTTAGACCACATGTTTAGTTTAATTTACATATATACGTGCACACACATGGTTAGACCACTTGAAATTATTAGTTTCATGATATAGTGGCATCGTATTTTGTATTTTCCTCAATTTTCTATATATATTTGATCCCGTGACAGTGCCACGTAGGATTAGTCCGGTTTCCCAACTTGCTGGATTAGACACGATTAGTTTCATGATATAAGGGAGGGTTCGGGACAAGCCTTGGGATTTATTTTTTTAATGCAAAAACGAAATTTTTGGCTGTCCAACCTTGTTTCCGAATACAAAAATGTAATTTCGCATGTCCATTTATAAATCCATACCTCTCGGCCTCAACTGTAGTCTCGGCCAGTATTAGACACGATTAGCCTGTTCAAACTTGTTTCTCCTGCATGTCCATTTATAAAAGCATACCTCCCGGCCGGGCTAAGCTATTCGATAGGGCAGACTCGACCCGATACTTGGTCTCGGGACAGTAGCACGTAGAATTAGTCCGGTTTCAGTTTCAATCTGGAGTAACCTAAATTACCAAAGATTTTCACCGCGGATCGATCGGCCCCACCACCTTCTCTCTCTCCACCCCATACCCTACTAGTGTTTGCTCCCTTTGCCATCATCTTTCTAGATTCTACTCCCACAAAAGCCCTAACTTCATCTCTCTACAAAGTTGCAGTCACCACTCCCACTTCAACACTTCCTCTCTCTCTCTTGATCATCATCAGTTTATGCATTCTCCACCATCATCTGCAGCAGCAAAAAGCAAAAAAAAGGACACACATAAACAGAAACACTACTGAAAAAAATCAAGCATTATTTCCCAGAAATAAAAGAAAGAAAGAAAGAAAAAAAGATGTTCCCATTTGGCGACGATCCCTCCTTCAAAAGGCCCCCTTTCCACCTCTATGATCCAATCCCAATCCCAATCCCAATCCCAAACCCTCCAAATCCAATCAACATCTCCAATTCCAATCCCAAACACGACGACGCCGCCGGCATTAACGCAATTTCCCCGAATTTCTTCCCCAATTTCCCTTCCCCATTCTTCGACGACGACAACGAGCTTCCCTTAAATCAAATCTTCCCCAAACCCCCAGTCCCTAACCCTCCCCCAATTCTCCCCAAAAAGGAATCGAAGCACAGATCCGCGGCGCCGCCGCCGCCGCGGAAGCGCACCGGGAAGAAGGACCGCCACAGCAAAATCTGCACCGCGCAGGGGATCCGCGACCGCCGGATGCGGCTCTCGCTGCAGGTGGCGCGGAAATTCTTCGATCTCCAAGATATGCTCGGCTACGATAAAGCCAGTAAAACAATCGAGTGGCTCTTCATCCAATCGAAGAAAGCAATCAAAGACCTCGCCGCCGAATCCGGCAAATCCGCCTCCTCCGCCGCCGCCGCCAGCGATTCCGTCGCGTCGGAGTGCGAGGTCGTCTCCGGAATCGAGGAGATCTCCTCCAACACCAACGGCGGCGGCGGCGAGGCGAGGGAGAAGCGGGAGAAGGCGAGGGCGAGAGCGCGGTGCAGAACAGAGGAGAAGAAGAAGAAGAAGAGCGTCGGCGGCGGCGGCGGCGAATCGAGCCCTAATTCGGAGAAATTAGGGTCTTCTAGAAGCTGCGGCGCAGGGGATTACGCCACGGTGGCGCATGCGCCATCCGATGCCGGAACAATCGAGAACCTTCTAGGGAGTTCGATGGGATTTCTGGGAAATTGGGATCTGTGGAGCAATGATCATCACAGCAGGCTGATTAATAACAATTATGCAGGTAATTCAAACTCGATTTACTCGCCGGATTTCCCACTGTTTCATCAATGATTTGATGCATTTGATTCAATTTTTCTGCTTTTTAATTTTTGTAGATTATTGTTGATTAGTGTTATTGGATGAAGAAGCTAGGTAATGATGTATGGTGTAAAATATCTGGTTTTCGATTTGACTGTTTTTGGATCCCTAGCTTTCTTTGCATGTAATAATAATCCTGTACCAATTAGGGCTAAATAAAATATTATTTATATATATATATTTGGGTTTTACATGAATATTTGTGTGTGTGTGTGTGTGTTTTTCACATATTTTCTCTTACATATATGTAATGAGTATTGATTATGTGTCTAATTTAATATATTTTTTTTGTAATTGTGCAAAATTCAGTTGGGGTTATGCATTAAACTTCAGTATATAGACCATTTTTATGAGTATCTTTGAAGGCATATAATGTCTATTATACCACTAATTGTTTGTTGATAAATTGCAAAAATCAAAATAAATATTTGTTGAAAGAAAAAACATTATGACTATAAGGGGAATTTGAAAATTTAGTATATTTACCTTGGAATATTGGATGAGATGGATCTCTCTTTCTTCAACATTTCGAGAAATGATCTTTGTTTCAAATTCTTTCCTGCAAATGAGTTTTTTGTTTGCATGGGACAATTGGAATTTATATAGTGAGATTGGATTGTATACATAAATTATTACTAGCAATAAAGTTGAGTTATTCTGGTGAACAACCGGAATTGGGGAATAGTGAAAACTATAATGTAAGTAAATAAATATGAGTGTTGTTATAAATAGTAGATATTGGTTGAGGTAGACAAGGGATTAATCATGCATTTATTTGATTGCCATAATTAATTTGGTAATTAATCTGGTCTGCCATGATTCCTCCTTAATTAGCGGAGGACTTATTCTTATAAGTGAAGAATTTTTCAAGTTTTTTTGTATGTGAATTTCTTCATAAACTAATGTTTTAATTAGGAGTGCATTAATGATTCTTTTTTTTTTTTATAGTTAGAGCATTAATTTGTTTGTCAAACCCTTAATTACGAAACTATAATTAAATGTCACCTGTAACTAGAGGGTTTATTTAAACTAAATGTATTTTACCCGTGTTTATGTCTAACAAATTTTACTTAGGCAATAATTTGTTATCAAATATATAGGTAGTATATATACATATATTTATGTGTGTGTGTGTATAAATCTGAGTGTGTAGTGAAGCAGCAAGCAATATACATATATGATTGATCATTTGATTATCAGAAAGCCATATAACTATACGTGGGCTTCAAAAATCTAGTTCACAATATTCATTATTTTTGTTTCTGGAAAATTTCAAAATTTATGTATATATGAACACTAAATCATGCAAGTTTAGAAATTAAACTTTAACCAAGGATTGCCCAGGCACGCCCTCATTTGAAAACTTTGTCTTTTTTTCCATCTTACTTGAAATAACGGATAAAATGAATGAGTCGAACATTGATTTTTACGTTATGTGTTGCACTAATGATGTCAAAGATAATTTTGAGGTATTAGAATAAAACTAAATATCTAAAAATAAAACGAGAATAATATTACCATCGGTAAGCACCTTTCATGATCATTTTAGACATTTATTTATCCTCTAATACCTTGAAAAATATTATACTCATCATGATTTTAATTGAATATTTCACCTATTATACATGTAAATATATCTATAATTATGTAATAGTGTTAGTGAGAAAGAAAAGAAGTCTTTAGCTGTAGTTCTATGAGAAACTTAATTTAGTTGATGGATTTTGGGTTTAATAACTCTTGAGAAGAACATAAATTAAGAACTGTACAATTAGGAATTATTTAAATAAAAGAAAGACGTAATTATATTAATAAGTACTATGCACTATGGTTCTAAATATTTATAATTACTATTCAACGCTTCCATTTAAATTTTAAAAGTCGTTACTAAATACTCATAAGTCAGGAGTTGGTGCATTAGTTGTATTCTTTATTTCAGCATATAAACACACAACTACTATTCAATAATTTTTTTCTCGTAGCTACAAAATTATAAGTTCGTTTTTTATACAAAATATAGAAAAAATTTAATCGAGTCTATTGTATATGTTGTCTTGTAATTATAATAAATTGGCACCTGTATGAGAAACATTAAAAATCGAGCTATAAAATAAGAGAAATAACACTGAATTACAAACCGGTAGCTAGATTTAACATGAATGCATGCATTATAACATGTAAATGAATGGATCAGAAAGTTAGCCCAAAACGGCCTTTTTGAAAATTTAAGATTTTGATCATCAATAGCTCTCAAGGTTTTAATATTAATTAATTCAACCACAGATGTAAGAGGGATTTGATAATCATTAGAAATTCTTGTTTTGACTATATCGAATATTTCAATTTAATCGTCTGAGACTTCAATTTAAGAAATAAATCTTCCGTCCAAAGACTCCAAAATCACACGCATAAGAATTAAGCAAATTCATAAATAACAAAAACAAATGTCTTCGACTTTTTTTTTTTGTTGAGGTAGCTACAAATACCTTTGATGTATTACGTTTATGGTATTGAGATATAGTAAAATGTTTCGAAATATTTCAAATATTAATAAATGCAGTCAACGGGAGACAAAATATAATTGTGGGAGAAAACAACAAGGCATATTAGACATTCTAGTATCCGACAATCTCAGCAATCATTTTGCATACATACCTCAAATACATATATATCACTGCAAATATCCAGACTTGCATTTTCACTGCAAAATGAAACCTTAAAATAAGACACGCACACACATGCATTTGATGAGGTATGTATGCAAATTAAAATTTAATTCGAGTGATGCTCAAATTACTTATTTGTATGAAGTCATAAGAATATATAAAACAAAGCTATAAAAATTACAATATTAATATAATTACAAATATACAAATGTTTCATACATTAAGTTAAATGACGCCTTGAGCTTGTTGGATATAAACTTGATTTGGAAAAAGTAAAATTAGAGGAATTGTCTAGAAGAGTGAAGACTATAGAAGTCCATTACTTGGTCACCAAGTAGAAGGAAAAAACGTGTGAAATTGAGAAGATTAAGGAGAAATCTAGAAGGAAGTAATTAGCTACAACAAAAGTAAAAAAAGTAAGTCAGTAATTTATGAATTAACCGACATATTCACCTATATATATATATGCATTATGCTTGTAATAAGTGGAGAGAAATGAATTGATATGCTTAGCAATATAAACTCTCTCCCGTAGCCTCTCTCTCTTGTATACATTAACACACACGTCCACACATAAATATATATTTCTCCATGTTTTATTCCATCCACCACATTTCATCATTCTTCATTTTTATTTAAATTTCCAACAGAGCTTTTATACCAAAATTGTCCCTTAATTAATTGAAAATTCCAACACTAATAGATGGCTTTAGTGTGTAGTCGAATGAGGTTAATTTAATCACATTTTTTTCTTTTAAATACGTGTGTAAAAGAACAGAACGACATATATAAAAAATAGGAGGAAGTACATTAATTAATATTTACCTAAATATCAAAACGTAAAGGCACTATAGTTCTATTTGAATAGTTCGACAAACAATAGGGAGAACTACATATATATTTTTGCCACGACAAAGGTGTCGTAACGAAAGTTAATCGACGAAAATAGGTCGACACAATATATGAAAATGCTAGGTGCTTCTGCTGACCCTAGCACCCCCAGTCCCCTCCTATTATATATACACACTAAAAAAATGAAAAATAGTTAAATTCGATTTCTTTATTACATAGTTACACCAATCAAGAATCATATTCATATATACAATTTTCTTTTTTCGAATAATAATAAGATATTTTCTACTCTTGCATTTGAGAGAGAGAGAAAGGGTTTTTGTCGACAAAAAATCACATAAACGTACGATAGTGATATCCTAATAGTCTGCATCAAGTATTATATTATGCTTTATCAGTCCTTTTCTTTTGGACTGGAAAAATCCAACCCTACTCGCCATAAATCTTTTTAGATGGGGAAAAAGTTGATTTTTTTTTTTTTGTATTTTTCTGCAATTAATGCAGTCGAGCCGCAACTTGGCATTTTAACAACAACAAAAAAAATACAGTTTAATTTCTATCTCTGTAGTTAGAGAAAATTTCCAAGAAAAAAAGTTACATGCAGAGATGTTAAATGAATTTGGACAACAATAATCTATATAAACATAGGACCACATGATGCAGACGAATCGATTTTAAATGTGGGGTTGTTTGTGACAGCATAAACCAAGATGATAATGAGGACTTAATGCAATAAAAAAACAAACAACAAAAAAACTTGATGAAATGAAAACAATCATATTATTTATTAATTATTATTATACATAGCTAAGGTAGAAATGAGGTTGATGAGAGATTAAAACACTCATAAAAGCAATTTAATATCTGCCCAAATACAGCAACCCCATATGTATTACCAGAAATAGAATAAATTCATTTAAAATTCAGTAGGTGAATATATTAATTGTTTTTTTTTTGTTACTGTGTAATTTTTACTCCACATATTTTCGATCTATATTCAAACTATTAAGATTATAAATGTGCGTCATCATTAATCATTCACTAATCATGGGATTATCGATTCTTGAAGCCAATTACATATCTTAACCCTACTTTGATGCTATAATTGAAAACCCTATTTGTGAGTTCTAAGTACTTTTTTAGCTTAACGATTGGCACCAATTCTATTAATTAATCTGAAAAATGCCAATCAAATATGAAGTAGCATTCTTGAATGATATATACAAAACTACTCAACACGAAAAAAGGGCAAGAATATTAGTAGTAGAAATCATCGAAATAACATTAAAAATTATTTTATTTTTTTTTAAAAAAAAATCACCTGTGTAAAAAGATGGGATCTAGGAAAAAACTCACAATTCCACAGCTTAACAGTCAGCACCAATTCTATTAATTAATCTGAAAAAGTCAATCAAATATGAAGTATACATACTCAAGAATATTAGTAGTAGAAATCATCGAAATAACATTAAAAGTAAAAAAATAAAAATAAAAATAACCTGTGTAAGAAGATGAGATCTTGAAAAAAACTCACCATTCCACAGCTTCACCAAGTGAAAATTTACATGTAAATTGTGAAGAAGAAAAAATTATGTATGTGAAAAAGGGTGTGTGTGTGTATGCATAAACAAGATGATAATATATAGTGGAAAATGTATAAATATAGGCATATTATATACATAGGCTTATCAATTTGGAAGTGTAGAAATTTACACACAGACACACAGCAAATTAAAAGCATGCGCATGCACATTTTTGGAGAAAAAGAGGGCCCTAATCTGAAACAAGAATCGTATTGTTAAATTTGTCTCTATATGAATGATTCAATGTAAGCTGTTTAAAGTGGAATCTATGTCCAATTACAGCCACCAAATATCAAAATTATAGAATCCACCTAAGATTTATCCACACACACATATATATTTATATAAGTCGTATTTTTTTGTACTTCACATATCATACCAAAAAAGAAGAGATGGGCTATAGCAGAAAAAGAAAATGTTTTAGCTGGAAAAAGCAATTAAAAATCTAGCAAAAGTGAATCTTGAAATCGAAATTTTTTGGCATGATGCATAGTGTTTTTGTAGGCTATACTATACAAGATTTGTAGGAGTTGAATTATTGTGTGGTTGCGTGGTGAAGGGGGAGTGTTAGGTAGCTTGAAATTTCATATTTCCATGTAAATTTTGCAGCACCTATGTTTCAAAAAGGGGTGTATTAATTTTAAATATATTATGGTAGATTGGGAAAATGGAGGAAATATCTTTGTTTGGTTATCAAAGAAGATATGCTTTTTCATGATTTTTGGCTGTGTACAGGAGCCCTAATTTCTTGGAGGCCCCTTTTTCCATGATTACAGTACTATGGCAAAAGTTGGATTATTAAGAAAAATATTTAATGTAGATAAAAAAAAGATTAAATTCTGTAATTTAATCTTTTTATAGCTCAAAGCCTATTGGGGTTTTTCAGTTTATGACAATTATTTTTGCTCATTTCTATTTTGTCAGTTTTAGACATTTTTTCTTTTGTTTGCCACTCATTTACAATGTCAATAACTTTTGCAGTAGAGTATTTCTTCTGCTTATGATTCAAGTCCTTATATAAGTGTCAACAAAAACGAAGAATAAAAGAATAAGGAAAAGAAAAAGGAGAAAATTCACTATAGAAGTCATTAATAAATATCTAACTAATAAAATAAATGCCCTCTCAATGATAAAAATTCAGTTAACTTCATTAGGCTTCAAATTATTTATGTTAATTACATTAAAGTAGTATGGACAAAGAAAAAGAAATTCAATATGGCTAACACATGGTTGGAGTAAGAATTAGAAATACAATAAAATTGAGGTAATAGAATATGTATTTCAAATGTCTGAAATCTAATCAGTAACAATGCAATTTTATGAATTCCACAACATACAAAACTATTACCAACAATGAAAATGGTAAGTGTAAAATGTTATCTCAATCCATCAATACATGAAAATACAAACAGTGGTTGAGATTAAAGAAACTTAGCTCATTTGGTGACAATATTTACAAACTGGGAAATGCAAATTTGCAAATATAAGATGAGGATGAAAACAACTGATGATTACGACCCATAAGTCTCTCTTCCGGCCAGAATCCAAATGATCGATGATAAGACAGCAACGTCGTTGTTGTTACTTTAGGATCTGATGGATTTTCGAGACGGGAGGGAATCGCGAGCCCATGACGACGGCTTGACTTGTCCAGCTATCAGCTTCGACGCAGTGGAAGCGCTTATTTTCCTCCTCTTAGCTTCTAGCTCCATACGTCTTTTGTCAGACACAGAAGAAGACGATCCAGAAAATATCGAGGCTGCCTGGATGAGCGCTCTCTTGTCTTTTCTATTCTTCTCGAACCTCGTAGCGAATTTGATACGTTTAGCAGAGGCAGCATCCTCTTCAGAACTCGGGAGAAGTCTTATCCCGAATCCTGATTTCCTAGCGCTGGCTTCTTCTTCAGCTACTCTCTTCTTCTGACTCCTAAGCCTTGCCCGCAGTGATTTGTTCATCGCATAGTCATCTAAATGCCGGGAGTCGGATATCCGCTGCAGGCGTATCAGCACCGGCTCGGCTTCTTTCTTCTTCTTCATATCCCCTTCCTGGTGCTCAAGCCGCTTGAACGGATCTGCTAGCTTAGTCTTATCTAAAACCGAGGAAAAAATAGGCGTTAACTTAAGGGAATAAAGTTCAAGAATCCTAGCGCGTTTGTTTGTATACACTTCACAACACTCACCATCATCAACAGGGAGCGCCAAAGTCTCGGCATCTTCAGCATCATATTCCTCGACCTTTTGTCTAGCTCCGCTCATAATCACGTACGCACAATTCTGTGGATCGGTTTGAATGACAATCCCGTGTTTGCAACATGGTGACTTCATGCTAAAGCTCCATATCTGCGGGAAAAGAAGGTATTAGTAACCAGCACAACTGATGAAAATACGCACTGAGTTCAGCATCCAATTCGAAGCAAACATAATACCTTGGTAGAATAGTAGTTTCCCACTTGCTTTTTCTCCGCATTGAACCTTACACCTTTTGCAATCATGGATTCACAGCCACCACACCATATATTATAAGGCATCTCGAACCTGTGAAGACCAAAGCATACGATAAACACATTAAAATCTCGGAATAGAAAGACAGAGATGAGCTTATTATATAACAGCACCATCTTCACAAAAAGTCTTGGGCTCTTTCAGCAAGTAACTATCATCATTTTCATTAAATTGTTCCAGAAACAGTCATGATAAACATAATACTCAGCAACGAATTCTTCATCACATCACAATCCCATCATAGGAATTTAAAGGAAATCATACTTTTACATCAAAACTCAAAGTTATTCTCCCTACTACCAGGATAGCTAGCACTCAGAAATTATTAAAGAAATACTAAGAAACAGAGCATCAAAATATTCATTATTGCTAATAAGGTTCATGAATATGTAAGACCGGATCTTTTGAGAAGTAACAATAGCAGGGTATAAACTGGATTCGACCTTCAATCACAACTCAAATAACCGACATATATAGTTAAAACCAAATCCATTCTTAATCCCAATAACACCTCCCTTAGTCTGTGGAGCACCATAATCCAGTAAACATGCTCTTCAAATTTGCAGTCAAGGGAATCAACAGAGGCTAACTAAAATTTAATCTTGGCTTGGTTCAGTACCTTATGATCAAGATGCCTTGATCTAATTTTCTCGCTCTCTCCCTCAAAGCGTGCTGACCATTGAACTTGTTCAACCCACCCTGCAAACAAATGCAACAGAAAATTCTTAGCATTTAGATAAATACAAATCCTTGTAGCAATGCATGTGAGGAAGTTAAAACAGAAACACACCTTATTTGGCTCCCATTCTGGTGGGTAGTAAAAGTTATCTGCCCGAGCTGCTGCAAGAGTAGACTACAGAAACCAAAATGCACAATAGTCACTCAAAAACAACCTTTGGGGGGAGATTGAGAGAGAGAGAGACAGTCGGAGAGAGGGAGAGACGGCAGCGGTGGTGGTGGCGGTGGCGAAAGCGGCGGCGGTGTGGAGGCGGCGCAGGGGAGATGGTTAGAGTTCGATTTTGGGGGGAGATTGAGAGAGAGAGAGAGGGATAAAGGGAGAGACGACAACGGTGGTGGCCGGTGGCGGTGGCGGAGGCGGACGCGGCGGCGGTGCAGAGGCGGCGCGGGGGGAGGGTTAGGGTTAGGGTTTGATTTTTGGGGGGAATGACTGAAATCCCGTCGGCTCCCCGTATAAACCCAATTAAAAATTTTACCGACGGAAAGCGAGCCGTCGGTAAACCGGCCGTCGGTAATTCCGTCGGTAAACTCAACGTTAATTTTTTTTTTTCGAATTACCGACGGATGGCCCGGCCGTCGGTAACCGTTCCGTCGGTAATTCCGTCGGTAAACTCAATGGTGATTTTTTATTTTTTATTTTGGGAATTACCAACGGAAAGTTGTCCGTCGGTGATATTTCTCTCGGCAAAATTCCGTCGGTAATGAAGCCGGAAAACACGGCCGGAACGGCGACGCATCGGTGCCGGGCGGCCGTCGGAATTCCGTCGGTAATACCGATGGAATTCCTTCCGTCGGTAATTCTGTCGGTGTCCGACACCTTTTTTTGTAGTGCATCTAGGTTAGTTAATGGGCTTCCCAATTTCTAAATTTTTAGTCAATAATTTTTGGATGCTCCTTTCTGTTTGGAATGCAAATTTATATCAACAATAGCGTGTTGTTTCTTAATCTGTATTATGTTAAATTCGACTATTTGATTCTTCCATTATTTATTAAGCTTTTAGGCGATTTGAATGAAATGTGAATTGATACTTGAAGTAGTCGCATTCTTTCTTTCTCATAGTCATATTCATTAAAGAGATTCTTCTTTTAAATTGTGGTTAAATCTCTGATCAGATTTGGATTTGTAATGATACAAACAAGCAATGTGATTAGAACGGAACCACCCCATTAATTTGCATTGACTCGTATGCCTCTTCTTTCATCTATTATAAATTGTATGTATGTCCGTTTAAGGGTAAATTATCTATAGATTCACAACAGAATCTGTTTACCTTATTCCATCAATTTTTTAATATAATTGAAATAAATATAAAAATATATGGTATTGTGGCCTGCAGGCATCATGCCTACCAAATAATAAAATTTGGTTCCATTTGATAAGTGTGTATAGTTGTTTTGTCATGTTTGGATGTGTTATGAGACTCACTAGGATAGGTCGTAGAAGTTTTTAATTCCTTGTAAGCAATCTCGATTTGATTTTGATTATCATGTTCTAATACAGTGTGGTATGAAAGGGATTGCATCATCCCTTTATTCACATTTGTTTATGTTCATAATCAAGTCTCATTCTTGATTTTCTAATCTCGTTTGCAGATTAGTTGGCTGTCCACCTTAATCAAGACTCATTCTTCATTTTCTAATCTCGTTTGCAGAATAGTTGGCTGGCCACCGCTTTGAGCTTCGTGTAAGATGCCTATCCTCCCTCCGAATCTTGTTTCTATGTACATGTTGTTGGAGGAAGTATTGCATGCACACTAGCAACAAGTATATGTCCTAGTGCTTTTACTATGTCTGCGTCTTAGATCATCGAGAAAGCGACGCCGCATTAGTCGACCTTACCGTATGATTCCTAAAATGCCAAGTCAAGTCCGTTACTTGAATAGGTTGACTAAGGTTACCGATATAGATTGTGTGCGAAACCTAAGAATGGATCGCAACACCTTGCCCGACTATGTCACATATTGAAAGAACTCGGTGGTCTGCGGGATAGGAAGTACATTTATGTCGAAGAACAAGTAGCCACTTTCTTGTCTATCTTAGCCCATCACAAAAAGAATTCAGTTGTCAGTTTTAATTTCCAGCACTCAGGCCAAACCGTTTCATTTTACGTTCATATAGTTTTGGGGGGCTATTATTAGGCTGCATTCTCTATTTCTGGTGAAACCAACTCCAGTACCCGAAGACTGTGAGGATCCACGATGGAAGTGGTTCAAGGTAATAAATGTCTTTCTTACTATTAATCTCATTCTACAACCTTTAATACTACTCATATTGTTTTGTCATCAAGCAGCCTACCTTACGAACTTCTAATTGTTGTACTTAGGGCTGCATAGGTGCGCTTGATGGTACACACATAAGCGTACAAGTGAGGAATTCTAACAAGCCCCGCTACAGAAATAGGAAGGGTCAGATTACAACTAACACACTTGCAGCTTGTGATCGGGACCTCAAATTTGTCTATTTTTTGCCGGGATGGGAAGGTTCAGCTGCCGATGGTAGAGTTTTAAGAGATGCAATACATAGGCAGCATGGGTTGAAGGTTCCATGCGGTAATTTAAAATTCATTCTACGTAATTTCATGTTAAATTTGCATGACCGAACATTGTTATATGCCTTTGTTTCACTTTTGAACCACTCACTCAAGTATTTGACGTCTCATGTGCTAGGTTCTTACTATTTGTGTGACAATGCCTACGCCAATAGCGAAGGCTTCTTAACACCTTACAAAGGGGTTAGGTACCACCTCAAAGATTGGGGACCTGATAATAAACGACCACAAAACCCCGAGGAGATGTTCAACTTGAGGCACACAAAGGCCATGAACGTGATAGAGCGCGCATTTGGAATCTTGAAGATGCGTTGGGGCATCCTTCACAGCGCATTTTACTATCCTGTTCAAATTCAAAACTGGCTAATAATGTCATACTTCTTACTGCATAATTTCATAAGATGTGAGATGGTGGATGATCCCATTGAGATTCAACTCGACTCAGATGGAGAAAGTGTTGATGATGATGATATGGAAGATGATGAGGAATACGTGGATTATGTGGAGCCTACCTCTGCTTGGAACCTAAAGAGGTCTCAAATGGCTCAGTTTATGTGGCAAAATTAGGCGCAGACTGCATGTATTGCTATGTGATACTCTTTGGTAGGGGGTAATTTAACCTGAGAAGTTCAACGACTTTTTCCATATATTATTGTGTGATGTAATTGTGGAAATGGCTCAATTATCGGGACATCTATATTGTTGACTATATGTTCTTTTTTCTACTGTGTTATTATATATTTGTTGACTATTTTGGAGCACTTATTCATTGCTATATTTTTGAAGTCGTTTATCTTATTCAACTTCAATTTAGATTATTGTTTTCTTGCTATATTCACCTATTTTTTATCATATCTTTTGCAGTTCCCTTCAAGTTTGCTTATGTTCTATTGTCTTATTATTCTTTTTTTAATTTTTTTAACTATTATGTGATTCTATTGGATGGGTTATCTTTGGCGTGCTCATACCAAAATGAAAAAAAAAATCAATGTTGCTATTATAAGCTCGTGTGTGGTAAGATCAAAGGCACTCTTTTGAGAATCATTCACGTGAATGTCAACTTATCAATGACCTGCCCAACTTGCACTATTGACTAGAAAGTAAATTACTTTGAATTCAAAATGAAATTATAATTATTCAAAGGGAAATTAGAATTTTTCAAAGTCTTCATTATAGAGTTAATAAAATAAATTTCACAGAAAGAAGAATCTCAATCACATAAAGGTGATGAGACTCAAAGGTGATGAGACTCAAAGTGAGAATCTCACAGAAAGAAAAATCTCAGTCACATAAAACAAATACATAACTATTTGTGATAGGCATAATAATTCGAAAATCAAGGTGGGTATAAGGATGTATGTTCCTTATATAAACCACATAGATATTACTAGTGCTAGTGAATGAGGAACCAATAATTTCTTTCCAACCTCATATTTATGTCTCAATGAGTCCAACGGAAGTCCCCCCTCAAGCAACATTTCTTTATGGATGAGCATTCACTGCGCAGATGGATTCCACACTCCTCCGTTCTCTAATTGGTCAAAAATCCGCGATTCCTGACGAAGCACTTCACGTTGCGCGTTTGACTGTGAATCATTATCACGGGACAAACGTCGGGTGGGAGGATGTTGTCGAACGGAAGCACGAATTTGTGTTGCGTTTGCAAACTTACCGAGCCGTTGCAAACTTCAAAGGAGCTCGACCGGACTGGCCTAACAACATCGTCTACGCGGATGAAAAAATATGGGAGAAAATGTACAAGGTTAGTTCTCCTCGAGCTTGATGATATCTCCATGCATGCACGGTTAACTCTAAATATGATAGTTCCCTCTTTTTCATTTTATGCTAAACCATTTCTTATTTGATACTTGACTCATGAACAAAAGATGCCTTTTGCAAAGGCATATCGCTATGGTGGAGATCCTGAGTTCCACAACCTATCTATTTTGTTCGGGGTTGATATGGTGAAAAAGGAAAAGTCAAAAGGTAAGGTAAAGAAGGCAAATGCAAAAAATGTCATAGTTTTGAGCTCTACTACCGAAATAGGGACAGAAAGTGATCGAACCGTGGTACTAACTGAGGATGACGAAGTAACTTCACTTGTGGTGAAAGATACATGCCGGAAACTCTTCGACGACGAGCAAAGTTCGGCAACTAACATCGATCCCAGGTATGTATTCAATCCTCCGGATGGCGGTGTACAATTTCCCTCGAGGAACTTCTTCCCGTACAAATACATGCCCCCCCAAGCCCCGAAGGGTGGGAGCCAAGGTGGAAGCTCATGCGGTTCGAATAGCACTCCGAACCCTTTTGTCTGGGGTCCATTTAAATAGAGTCGTCTTCCATTTCAACTGAATTTTGCCGGCTCACCGAAGGGAAAATCTACCTCCTGACATTATCTTATTTGTTGCTATTATCTACCTTTATGTTTGTTATAGTTTTTTTGCAAATGATGGCATGTCTCTTGTTATGTTAATCTTTGTATTTATCCTCCATCGTAGTGAATGACCTTTTATTTCATGTTTTCAAATTGAATGGCCTTATGTGATAAAGGATGGCTGCTTATTTTAATATCATGTTTTCTTACTTCATCCTCCACTATGCCTTTTGTATTTATCCGAATGATGCTAAATTTATATATTTTAAATTGGGAGTCAGAGTCACTCAATTCAGAAATCCACATTTCATATACCTGAAACTTATCTTCACATCACACTCACAGCATGACAAGCAGGTTTTAATTAAAATTATATTAACACTACAAACTTCATGAAAGACAAGATAATAACTTGCCTATAAAAATGAATCACAAATTTTTTTATAAAAGTGAGCAGAATTTATATGGCAACGATAATAGATAATATAAGTAATAAAGTAAGTACCAACATTCATTTTTTACATACACACAGAAAGAGTTATAAACATCAAGTTTCACAAGTTCGATAGCAAGTTTTTAACTACTACTTCAACCCCACGACATAATCTGAAATTTGTGACTGTTACATCCACAGTTAAGTAGCCAAAAAGGACGAGTTCGGGTAATGACTCAAAACAGCCCATTCTACTTAAGCACGAGTGTCGATCCTAGATTGCAAAAAACAAGGTGCTGCAGTGGCCGTTAAACACCCCTAAAAGTCAGCAGGTGCTCTACGCATTCATCACGCGCCTCTTTGTCCATTCCGCGCCAAATGTCAAGCCTCTCCGCCTTGAAGGCCACGAGCTCGCAAACAAAGAACTTGTTCTCGCGCGACACACCTTGTATCTCGCCGAGTTGCTGCAAAACTTCTTGTCTAGTTTTTCCCATATCAAATTCGTATCCGACGCGATTGGCTAGGTGCTCCAAGCGAGCATTGGTGGATTGGTTCATCTCAGCTATAAGTTTCAGACTGCAGTAAGATCATCTTTCATCTTGTGTTTCTTGCCACCGCTTCCTCGTGTAGTCTGTGGAACGTCTCGTGCACTCTGTGAGATTTGGTCGTAGCCATCCTCAATAAGCTCATTTTCGAAGCTTGCTTCGGCATCTGGAAAGGGCACATCATCACCTTGCTTCCCAGCCTCATGTTGATTGCGATAGGCAACGTATGCTTCATAGATGTCCTCGACTTTATCACCGTTCCCCCGATCCTTCCCGAATAGTTCTTTCCAATCATTGTAGTATGACCACTGCTTGTAACGCATCGTGCGCGCATTAGAGTCTACCTGTGATCCACAACATATGAAAGTTCATCATCAAAAAATTGAAGCACCAAACTAACTTTTGCAGAGTGATTAACAGCCCAAATGATGCCCTCCAATATTAAACGACATAATCATCATAATGAAGGCTGAAATATTTGAGAGTATGGGATAACAAAATCATCAATCTAAATCTCAATATATATTCAATCTAATAGACCGCATACTAGAGAAATAGATAAGTTTGGAAAAATGACAAGCAATCAGAATTTTATACGACTACATTAAAAAAAAACTACCTTAACGATTTGATCCCACTGATCGTCTCCAACTTCAATCATGTTATTTCCTCGAGGGCTGAACCAGCCCCGCTCTGAGCCAAGATGTGCGACAGGGACTTGTACGACTTCTTCCAGCTTGCAAGTCTAGAGTGAATATGTGGTGAGGCTTTGAGGTCACATCCTGTATATTCCTTCTTCAGTTGCCTCTTCCAAACGGTTCAGGTAACCAGCTTTGTACCCGTTGTCCGATTTCCACCCTTGCGCTATCAATTCTTTGACCGCTGCTATGAGCGTGACCTCTTCCCTTTGTGTCCAAACACGGCGATTTCTCTCCACTTTCTTGCTCCTAGTGGTATGTCCACCACTGCTACCTGAATTCAAGGCAATTTGCTGTATCAATTTCAAGTTGACGACCTCATAAGATATTTTGTGGAAATAAATTACAAAGAAGTCGAAATAACCATATATTCTTGTGTGCTGCTCATTTCGAAGGCTTCCAAAGTCGAAGCTGTGGTAATCCGTTGAAATCGCCTTGCTGATCGGGTTATTGTTTGCATTCAAAGGGAAATGAGTGTTACAAAAAAGTTATCCATAAATAGAGAATGAAAATGGCATAATTATTATTGAGCAATATGTGTATTTATCTATTAAAATATGCCAAATAGTATAGCTGTTCTAATCAATAAAAAATTTAAATATTTATGGGAATAGAAAAACTCTGCTAATTAAATCATAGATGTACATATTCACTAGGGGTTCATGATATCCACTTTTTAATCATCATTCCATTATAAATTTCAATTTATAAATCTGTATTCTTCACTGCTAATTAATACAAAATCAAGGGTGGGGTTTCGGGTGAAGCCATAACCAAAGCTGCAATGTTGAGAAACAAGCTCTGAGACACATAATTAAGACACATAATTGGAAAAAGGCCTTATTGAACTGTGGTAATGAAGAACCTATAAGCATACAAAGTATTGAAATGTTGTAATTTTTTACAGCCACAAAACTATAAGCATACAAAGTATTGAAATGTTGTAATTTTTTACAGCCACAAAATGGGGGAATAACCTCAC
Source organism: Salvia sclarea (assembly GCA_036873715.1). Classification (NCBI taxonomy): domain Eukaryota; kingdom Viridiplantae; phylum Streptophyta; class Magnoliopsida; order Lamiales; family Lamiaceae; genus Salvia; species Salvia sclarea. The sequence goes on along the minus strand of JAYJMF010000044.1, from coordinate 2,921,415 downwards.
AAGAATGGAATCATGTCTAGCTTCATGTAAACATAGCAATGGTGGAATAAAATCAAAACAAAAAAAGCAAAATCGAGTATTACCGCTTAAAATGGAGCACTCGTGCACGACAGAGCCTTACGTACGATATCTTGAAGATACTCTGAGGTTGGAAAACAAAAATAAATTAAAAATTAGTTCTGGAGTAATATATATACAGAAGACACCCAATATTTTTTTGGTAAAGCAAAGGAACCAACGTTTCTTGGTTGTGTCGAAGAACGAGCTCGGAACGAAACCGACCTATTTCAGATAAAATAGAGGACTCTGCCCAACTAATTACCTGGTTTACTCTTGATGGCCACGAGCTAGATCTACCCGGCGAAGGAGTTTACAGCGACAGCACAATGCCTGCAATCATCGAACCCTAGTTTTTTTTTCTTTTTCTTTTCTGGAGGTATGATGTGAATGAGAAGTACCCGACAACCCCTAATTACTAAAATGGGGGGCACATTTGTAATTTCAAATTTTTAACTCTGGTTATACGACAACACTACCAAAGGATGCCGCCGTGTTCGAATTTAACCAGACCACTCTACCAAAGATGAAATTAAAATCAAATGTTAAAGCTTAAATCTTGGAGTTAGGTTACCCATAACCCAACCTTCCGAAACCCTACCACTCTACCAAAGAAGATCTTAGGTTTTTGCTGACATCATTATATACTTCACTTTCCATTAACTATTAACTCATTCAATATTTAACCCTTTTTATTTATAAACTTATTATTTTGAATATAACATAAAATAAAGTTTTAATTAACATATAAATATTTCAATTACTTGTATATACCATAATAAAATTAGAAAACATAATAATGATTGATAAATATTTCAATTACTTGTATCTCAATATATGTATAATGATTGATAAATATAATTATTATTGAAAAATAAAATAATAAAACATAAAAGGAACAAAATATAGCACCAAATTTCGAAAACAAGAATAATGGAAAAATAAAAACAAAATACAAAATCAAAAATTGAAAAGTAAAAGAAGAAAGGAGGAAAAAATAATACTAAAGGAAAAAGTGGGGTGGTGGTATTGCCTCCCCTCTTTTCTCTCTCCTCTACCCACATCCCAATGCCACCCCTTCTAACAACCCCCAATAGTGTTTTTTCGGAATGCATCTTCATAAAACACCTCAATTGGGGATGCTCTTATTGTTATATACGTATATTGCATGTTTTCAACATGTTTGGGATTGGATGATAATGTAGTATTAAACTTATATACTCATTACATAGTACATTATTTATGCAAAATCAATAATTATATATTTAAAAAGATACCAAATAATATAATTAAAATTAGGATAAATTATGTAACCATGGAATACTAGATAGGGCAATTGAAATCTCGTATTATTTTGGATCAAATTAACATAGAAATTTAAAAGTCACGACATGACAAATGCGAAAATTTTTGATTTCATGTATTAATCATTTTATTACTAGACCAAAATACATAATTCATTTTCCTATGTTGTTGCGACGAGACAATGTGATTGGTTTAATAGGTTATTACTAGGCCAAAATACAAAATCCATAATTTATGTCAGAATAAATTTCGTATGCTTAAATTTCATTTAACATACTTTCTATTCTTTTAGAACAACTCTTAACTATCTATATATAAACAATTGTAAGAATATCACTATCAATTATTGATAGTATTTCCCCTAAAAGAATTATTGATCGTATTTATTAATGAAGGTGTGAAAGTATTTAATAACCACTTTAATAATGACGTGTTTTTATAGGCCCCATTTTAGTCATTACTCAAATTGACTAAAATAGTCCTAAAACCTTGTAGCATAATTTATAGGCCCCATTTGTGTTTGGTTTCCGATACAATACACAAAATTTAGAATTCTCACAATTTCCTCCCCATTTTTCATTTTTAAAACACAAGAATGCAAGATAAAAGAACATGTTAGATATTAGTTTCTTACGATTATTCCATTGAAAATGTTACTTTGCTGGCTTGCTGCTAGTCAAACCCTTACCTTTAAGTCATGAGATAGATTTATGAGATTGATTATTCAGCAAAAAAATATTAAATAAATTAAAAATTAATCAAATTATTATAAATTCAAATAAATAACATCCATCGACCATCATACTTAGTACTACCACTTGAAAAATGACACATCTTTTGCTTCAAAAGAAAAAAGTCACAAAGGAAAAATGAAAAAGGGCAGTATTGTCTTAATAACATTTTTTTAATAGTTGAAATGTCTTAATAACTTTGTTTGGTTACATACTAACTTCGTTTTACACCTAAAAACGAAAACTGTAAGCTTTTTATTTTCTCTCTCAACCTGAATCCGATCTCCCTGCAAAAAACTGTGTAAATTGTGGTTTATATGTACCGCAAAGCCCATATAATTAAATCCTGTAAAGCCGCGATCGAGGGAGAAGGTTGAAAAGGATAGCAAATGGAGGGAATTACGGCGGAGGACTTGTCGACGATCGGCGGCATAGCCACTGTGTCGCTGCTGCACTCCTTCATCCCCACTCACTGGCTGCCGTTTTCCATTGTCGGCCGCGCTCAGAAATGGACGCTTTCTCGCACTCTTCTTGTTAGTAAGTGATTTAGTGGGTGGGAGAAGGCTGCTTTTTGGGGTTTTGCGAGATCTAGATGCCATTATTTGGTCATGGGAAGGAAAAAAATGAACTGATTTTTGTCGGAATTGAGTATGATTGCGTGATTTTGCTTGTCTGAGAATGTTTAGTTGAATTTGTTAATTCATTTAATGATGTGCTAGTAAAATGTGCTAATTGGGGCTATTGGAGTTCAGTTTTACAGTTTTACTGGGTTAAGAAATGGCGTGGTGCAAGTATGTGGAGCATTTTGTGTTTTTAATCAAGCCAATCTGGGTTCAACATTTTGTATCATTGTTAATTGTTAATTATTGCCCTGAATTATATTAATATATACCATGCTTCAATGAAAAATTCCTGCAAAAGGCAACGATGAGTAGGGTTTTGCAGAGTGTTGTTTGTTTTATTTCTAACAAATGTAGGTGCGGACTATAAGTATCTGGTTGTATTATATTTTGGAAGAAAAAGAATCGAATGTGCCCCTTGAAAAACAGTGCAAGAATTTGAGTATCCGCACCTTAAACACAAGTGGGTCTCTAGATCCCCTTATTTAGGACTTGTGCCAGTCTCTTGGGCCTATATTTATACCCCTATTGAAATGCATATCAATAATTCATCACCGAAATGCCCTCACCTGTTAGCATACTTGCTGAATGAGAACTACTAGTTTGATAGCATTCGTAGACATAAATTTTCATTGAACATTGAAATTTACTAATACAGTTTTTTTTTAGATATGAAACTGTTCTGTTGTAAACTTAATAGACATCTCATGTTATACCTCCATTTTTTTGGAAATGATAGAATTTCCCTTTATTTGAAATCTTAAATTTGGTAGCTCTTTAATAAGACTGGCTGCTGTTTTACATCTGTGATTTTAGGTCCTTGCAAAGTCATAGCATTCCATTCCTTTTCTAGATCATTTTACTACCACTGTGCGCCACTTTCCTGTGACTACAATGGTGGTGAACGCTAATGTTTGCCTATTTGCAGCTGCGTTTGGAGCAGTATTGCATGTTCTATCCACTTCACTACTTGGCATAACAGCGATCACCATAACAAACACTATAGCAGGAGAGGAAACTGTGCATAAACTGGCATCTTTGTTACTCATATTTCTTGGTGGTGGTTACATCATCTTGTTTCTGACTGGAAAGGGTGGTCATAGTCATTCCCACAATCAACCTATGGAGAAAATGGCCGTTGCTGGTCTTGTTCTCGTCCCTGCATTGTCTCCTTGTGCGACCACTCTTCCAGTATTTCTCGCTGTTGGTAATTCATCCTCGATGATGGTGCTTGCTATCATAGTCCTGCTATTCAGGTAAGGAATATGTTGTTTCATCTTATCTTTTATTCTCAAACATTATTATAACCACATTTTTGCATCTAGCAGCAACTAAGGTTGGTTAAACTGATGCTTTCAAAATAAAATATTGACTTAAATTCTTTAGTTGTGGTTACGATACAATGTCATGGCTCTTCCCATCGCGTGATGTTTCTTCGTTCATTGCATCTGCAAATATCACAGTTCATTAAAAGAGATCAAATCGCTCAGTTATTCAAGTATATGACACAACATTTGTGGTTCAATGTCTCGACTCTTGCTCAGAGGAACTTCACGCACGATAGCTTGTTAATGGTTTTAGACAAAAGCCCAACATCCAAGTACTTGGGGTAGCATGTTGAAAATTTTGTGGGTTGGAGTAAGAATTGGGGGAGTCCCTCTTCAGTCCTTCTCTTGAAGGAAAAAACTTGTGCGCATCCACCCTAATAAAATCACATTAGGGTTCACGAATCCCTAATTATTATTTATTTATTCCCAACTAAAATTTATCAATCACAATTTGGATTAGTGTGGGTGGATGCACCATGCATCCACATGTACTGGGGTGTGCCCCTTTCTGGATGATCTGTTGTAGACAAGAATGATATGTGCAATGGACCCTACACTAACCTTTGTTGATTTTGGAATAGATTATATGCTATTTAATTTTGGTTAGAATTATACCTCCAACCCACCAAAATACTATAAACAAATGTTTTCAGCCTTAACATGTTGTGATATTACATTGCAGCACTATCACTGTCATGACGTCTCTAGTGGCCCTCTCATTCTATGGTGCAAGTCAGCTCAAGTTCCACTGGGTGGAACGCTATGACAAGCTACTTGTAGGGTCAGTTCTCTGTTTAGTCGGTGTTCTAACCCTTATTTTCCATGATCATGATGGTGAAGCCGGTTCAACCGGAGAACATGTGCATCGGAAGATAATCTCTTTGTAAGGATTGAAGAGATGTGTTCCGTGTTCCAAAGTTTTGAGGTATGGAGACAAAAACCGATGGTGCAAATTGGTAAGAACGGTAAAACTTCTTTTTCTTGTTTAATCAGAAACCCTCGAGCTATATGTGGAAGTTCTTGCTTTCTGGATCTTGATAGTTCAGTCTCCAAATTGCTGCATTCACCCTTGCATTGTGTTGTGATGTATAGTGATGGTCAATCTTGTCAGTTGCGGCTTACTTCTTTGTAACCTTCTCTTCTCTTCTTCTTTTTTTCTATTTTATTTTTAAGAAACATGTAACCTTAGATATGATGCAAAATCGACCTTGTTCTATCTTTGATCAAAGATTTCTCATTGATATGGGTGATTATACTTATCTTGTGACTGAAAGTGTTAATCAGGAGCTGTGATTTTCTCCCTTTGGAAATAGGTTATCTATTAGAGTGAAAGACATATATACTCACTCACTTTGGATAAAAGTATCCCCAATATACTCACTTTGTGTTGAAAATACTAGTATATCCTAAATGAATTAATAAAATTACATTCTCTCTCCACACACACTCTCTCCTCTCTCTCTCCCCTTCACATATCGTTGCTTTTCTTCTTCTTCTTCTTAATTGAATTTTTTTCTTCTTCAAACAACCAAATACTTATTCCAATTTAAGAGGGTTGGTGTGGTAGGTAATTGAAGAAAAGAAAGAAATGAACATAAAGGCAAACAAAAACGAAAATGACAATTCAAAATCAAACACACAAAAAACCTGCAAAATAAAGCTTCTGAATTGAGAATTTTCAAATTTCGTAGGCCATTTTTTGAGGAAATTTGCGACGAATTAAGACGGTAAGTTAGTTAGATATGTTTTTCACGAAATTTTTTATTATCAATGCATGAATTTGAGTCTATTTTTGATGATCATCATGAATTTGAGTCTAAGTATAAAAGTAACAAATCATCATGAATATCTCAATATATTTGAAACTGCGTCTTTCTAGATTTCAACTGTATACTTGATGAATATTGCGAAAAAACAAAACAAAATCATCAAAAATAGACTGAAATTCATGCATTGATAATAAAAAAACGTCGTGAAAAACATATCTAACGGACCTACCGTCTTCATTTCTTTCATTTCTTCAACCTACCACACCAACCCTCTTAAATTGGAGTAAATATTTGGTTGTTTTAGAAGAAAAAAAATTGAATTATAAAGATGAAGAAGAAAGCCGATGTGAAGGAGAAAGAAAGAGAGAGAAACCGGTTTAGGAGAGAGAAAGAGTGGAGAGAGAAAATGGAAAAAGGATGTAATTTTAACAATTCATTAAGGGTATATTAGTCTTTTTAACACAAATTGAATATATTTATTCCATTCTTATAAAATTAAGTATATTATAAATACATTTATTCACCTTGAGTATATATCTACTATTTCACTCATTTACAAATCGTTGTGAAATTTATAATGGGACAAAATAAATTGAAGTTACTCAAGCACATGGAGTGTATCTTTCCTCTTTTCTTTTTTAGTTATTTTTTCTTGTTCGTTTGTTTGGTCATGTGCTGCTGGTCGCTATAGACAAGTTCACTTTATTAGTGCTGATGGCCAAATTTATCCTTTAGCAAGAATGTAAAACTACTAAAACTAAAATCTACTCTCTTAAAAAATATGGTGTGCTGCTACTACTTTTCCATATGTTTTTAATCATTGTATTGAGAGATGAAAGTCCCTAGCTTTCAAAAGATTATATATAGGTAGACTACATGTGGTGTCAACAATTAATCATGTATGTTGGGTGAAGAAACATTTTACTTCACGTGAAATGTATCAATCAACTAATAGAAACATCATTTCAAATGCTTTCGTCTATGATGAAAACTAAATTATAATAATTCTCTCCTAAATAGTACTATAAAACTCGTTCATTATTGGGCAATTAGAATGGTAATGTACCTTTTGGTACTAAAACTACGCATGATGGGTAGATGAATTACAAAAGACAATGTTTTTTTGTCTAACTTTTGACAATAAGTTGTATTTTCCAAAAAAGAAAATAAAAATGTGCCCAAAAGTGTAAAATTTCATTCATATATAACAACATTACACAATTTTCCAGCAATGACTCCTAATTATTTTCTACTCCGTATCATCAGTGTAGTCATTACTTGTGAAAAAATTGTAAGAAGAAAAATGTTAGTTTAATATACATTACCGAGATGAGATCATAACATTATATAACTAGAGTTACTGCAAATGACACGCGTTATTATGTAGCTATTAATAACACTTCAACTGTAATTTAACCATAGTATAAATCCTAATTTTCAAATAATAGAATTCTGCTTATATATTTTATTTTCTGATTTAGCTACCGACAGCTAAAAAATCTTAATAAAATCAAATAGTACATCGCATTTACTGGTTGATAAGACGTGCCACCAATTTATGAGGATCCCACTCCCACACCAGGCCAGGTATTGAATAGAAATTGACGACAAAAAATTGGTAAGTGGTAACCCTATCACCAAATTTGTAATACACAAATACTAATACTAGAAATTTGTGTGAATTGGAAATGACAATTGAGAGTGGAAGATAGCATGAACGTGGATGATAGTGAGTTGTTACAATGGCAAAATCTTCCTTCCATGGTTGTATTTTTTCCCCGATTTGCCTTTTTACTGCCATACATACACGCACTCGCATCTCTCTCCCTTTTTTCACTTTTTGTGCGTATGTGCGCCAAGATTCCTTCTATCATAATCTCCAGTGACCACCACTATCTATCCTCATTCAGTTGCAGATTAACTAAATCATTCTTTTTATCCTTCATTCCCTTCACTTCTCTTTTGCCCCTCGCTCTTTTTATGCTTTTTCGCATCTAATTTCTGGTGATTTATCTTCTTTGAATTGCATTTTCAATTCACTTTCAAGGACTTCTACTTTCCCTTCTTACTTCCTAACATATTCAAGGATTCAAACTCTCATAGTTTCCGTAACTTAGAACTTCATACAGTATTTGCTTAGCTCCCCTGTCACAATTCAGATTGTAACCAGTTATAGATAATCAAAAAATGGCCAAGGGTGCAACTAAGAACACTTTATTCATGCATTGAAACCATAATTCTTTCTGTTCATTTTCTACATATCAAGTGTTTATGTATTCATTCGAAAAAAATTCGGTAATACTAGATTTGACTGATTTTGTTGTTCATTCTAATGTTGTGTATAGGAAATTCTGAAGCTAGTAAGGCTGTATGTTGAATAGGTGCAGGTGATGGGAGCCTCAAATTCGAGATTGGAAGAAGACAAGAGCTTGCAGCTCTGCCGCGCTAGGAAGAAATTCATCAAACAAGCACTCAATGGCCGGTGTTCTCTTGCAGCAGCTCACACTGCTTATATTGAGGAATTGAAACTCATAGGAGCTGCCTTGAGGAGATTTGTGGAACCTGAGGCTCAACTTGGATCATTAGTCTATCCTTCAACAAGTAGTGCTGCTATTCCTGGGCAACTTGCTATACTTGACAAGTCTGTTTCATCTCCGTCTCCGTCTCAATCACACCATGTGGATACAACACTAAATATGTTGCCATCTCCTTCGCCTCGAGTCTCAAGCCAGTTTCAGGCTCATTCCATGAAATTTACAAGGACGGTTTCAAGCAAAATTGAAGAAAAGCCTCCTGTGCCTGTTGTGGTATCAGTTGATTCAACCACCCCCCGGTCTACGGAAGGACCTGAGGTTTCGTCTTTTGAGAACCCTCCGTGGGATTATTTTGGGCTGTTCAGCCATGTGGACAATGAATATTCTGCAGAAGGGAAGAGAATGTTGGATAGTGGTTCAGAGGGATCTGATGAGATTAGGCATCTTAGGGAAGAGGAGGGAATTCCTGATTTGGAGGATGTTCATGGGAGTTTATCCTCAGAAGAAGAAGAATTTGATGAACCACCTTTAGCTTCACTCGTTAGGAGTTTTAGAAATGTCAACACCGCGGGACAGGGTGTCGGGGATGGTGCAGTCTCACCCGTTAGTGCAGAATCAGAAACCAAGCATTTGAGTTTTGATGGTGTGAATGAAAGAAAAGTTGATGTTGCAGATGGTGATTCAGCCGCGAAGCATCCAGAAGCTGTAATATCGGAGACCAATTCTGCAAATGGGAAAAAAGTGAATTCTCCTTATTTATCAGCTCCTAGTCCTAGCAATGATGTGAAAACTAGAATGGAAGACAAGGTTGCGCCTAAGGACTTCTTATCTAGCATCAATGACATTGAACAGCTCTTTGTGAAAGCATCTGAATCTGGAAAAGAAGTTCCACGGATGCTTGAAGCAAATAAATTCCATTTTCGTCCAGTTTTGACTGGGAAAGAGCGTAACTCTCTTGCTCTTTCTATTGCTTTCTTATCTACGCATCGTGCTTTTAAGTTAGTAATTTTTCTCAATCAGACTCCAGAATAATGTTTTTGGATATTGGGAAAATTAATTGCTCTTTTAGGCACTCATCTGGATACTGTGTAATCATTCAGTTCAGCTATTAGGGAAATGCAGCACATGAGTAGGTGTATATCACAAGGCAATTTGTTAATTGAATCATAAACTGACTCTATTATAGTGGAGTACATATTCTACTCCTTCCTCTGTATATTTTGTCTCGTTTGGAAATAAATGTTTCTTTGTTTGACAGGTCGGTTAGCAGCTGCATCACTACTAAAGTCTTGTTTCTCTTTTGGGAAAGATCCAACTGAGGTTCAACAAGGTAGGCAAATCATGCCCGAGATTTCCATATGCTAAAAGCTAATTGTAATGTGAGGGAAACAAATATATGATAATCTGCTGGGAAAGAAATAACTATGATTGATTTGATGAATACATTGGACATAATTTGATTTTGGCTTCCAAACAATTTCAGTTTAGAACACATAACTTTTTATAGCTTGTGATGTAATTATTTTATTTCAAGATATATGTTGAGCATGTATATGATCAATCACATTTCTTATCAAGGATCTTTGTGGCATAATATGAAAGTTGTATTCTCAGCATTCTATAGAACTTTCATTGAAGATATTTTGGTCTATGTGATTTAATCAAGAGACTTGTATGTAAAAAGAAACACGTGGTGCAAGGGATAAGGATGAGTAGTTGTTCCCTCTAACAAGCTCTGGTTCAGTTGCTTAACCTGTTGAGTATAGAGCTTAATCTTTTCTTGGCACTATCTGGTTACTTGGTAATTCAATTTGACTTACAGAGCCTTCCCAAGATTCCATCAAGTACTTAACATGGCACCGGACAACATCATTTCGTTCTCAATCATCTCGGAATCTTCTAGCTACGAACTCCAATGGTGATAATGCTGATCCTAGTAACAATCTATTCGACAACTTTTGCATGGTCTCTGGAAGTCATGCCTCAACCTTGGACAGGCTTTACGCATGGGAGAAGAAACTCTATGACGAAGTTAAGGTCAGCTCAATGTCTCTTCTGCAATTTTATTTACATGGCACTGGTTATTAACTATTCTCTTTAATTTGAGGTGCTCAGTGTTAATAGTATTAATTCAAGAGGTTCCTTCACCATCTCTGCCTCCAGGCTAGTGAGGCACTTCAAAGTAGTTTCGAACAGAAATGCAAGCTTCTTCGACAGAGAGAATCACGAGGAGAGAATACTGAAAAGACTCGTGCAGCAGTCAAAGATCTACATTCAAGAATTACAGTGGCTATTCACCGAATCAACTCAATCTCAAAGAAAATAGAAGTTATTAGAGATACAGAGCTACAGCCACAGCTCGAGGAGTTAATAGAGGGGTACGTTCCAGCCAATTTGGAGGATTGTTTTTCTGTTTTTCAAGGCCTAAATTTTGCTGTTGTTTCCTTTAATTCTACGTTTTCTGTTAGCCTTTCGTCACACATACGTGCTTTGTGTCACTCATGACAACAGGCTAAGGAAGATGTGGGAGACGATGATGGAATGCCACAAGCTACAATTACTCATCATGTCGATATCTCATGCCCCTGGAAGCACGAAATCATCAAAAGTGCAATCAGATTCACAACGACAGATTACCATCCATCTCGGGCACAGACTCAGCTCTCTATCGTCCAGCTTCACGAAATGGATCTGTGCGCAGAAAATCTACGTGGAAGCCATCGACAAGTGGCTCTTCAAGTGCGTGTCGATCACACAGAAGAAACCTTCCAAGAGGAACAGAAGGATGAGGCCTCCATCCATGAGACACTGTGGGCCGCCTATATACATGCTATGTGGCGCCTGGTTGGAAATGATCGACACCTTGCCTTCCAAAGGGGTTGCCGATTCTGTTAAGGAACTGGCCACAGAAGTTGCTCGGTTTCTACCTCGTCAAGACAAGAAGCAAGGCAAAGTCGAGGCTGCGCTGAGTGAGCTACACGACGCAGTGCCTCGTCTGGACCGTGTTAGGGCGAGTTTGGAAGGTTTTTTTCTCAAACTAAACAGCTTTGCAGAATGTTCATTGAGGATGTTTACTGAACTGCAGAAGGCCATCAAAGATGCCAAGAAGAACTATGAGCAGTTTATGTCCCAACGATCACAGGTTTTGGTGTAAATTCGGCAACTACAATATAGTATATTTTTATATGGGGATGCAAGATGTATATGAATAAAGAGTAAACAGTACATAGGAGATTTATTTCAGGGGAAATAAGGGTTAATTTCTTATTTATATATCAATTTTGCAATTTTAACGTCGTCTCTCTCTTTGAAATGTTGCAATAATGTAGTTTCCTTTTACTTTGTTGAAAAATTAAACCTCGGTGTGCGTGTGTTCACTTTGATGAAAAAGGTTTAGTACTTTGTTTTGGAAAACCATTCGCAAGGGAAGCATTTTTTTGAGGTAATAATAATATTTCTAAACTACCAAAAGAATAAATTTCAATTAAATCTAAGATGGTGTAATGTAACAGTAATTAAGCTTCTTATCCTACCACAGTCTCACGCTATAATCACAATCCTTGGAAACAATTTCTGCTTTCTCATTCAACGTGTCCAAAACGACGTCGCACTTCACTTTGGCGGTAATTTCCCACGTCTTAACGGATCCCACTTTAAACTTAACGGGCGCTTCGACGTACAACTTTAACGGCACTTTCCCTCGACTCTCCGCATTCCTTAACGCCGTTTTAACGGCGACATCCAGATCATCGTCGGACCACGCCAACGCCGCCCGCAGCACCGTCACGTTCTTCTCCGGCTGGTAGAAGTCGGCCAAAACGCCGTTTCCCAGGTTCACGCCGTCGTAGAAAACTGTTACGGAGCTGTCCTTCAAGTAGTAGATGCCGACCTTGCCGTTAGGGTTCTCGGCTCTGATGCTGACGTCGAATTGCGGCGAGATCGGCGCCGCTGAAGTTAGATTCATTCCATGAACAGAGACCTCGGTCACTGTGTACGCTGGCGATTTGAATCCGAAGACGAGGTACATCACTCCGGCGGAAATGGCGGCAGCGACGATCAGGATGAAGAGGAGGCATAAGGCGATGCAGCAGCAGCCCCGGCTTTTTTTGTGGCGCCGGAGCTTATCGTACTTTTTAGCGTTCTCCGGTGGCGGATAGCGGAGGATTTGCTCTCTCGGAATTCGGACGACGTAAGTCGAGGGCGGAGGAGCCAGATTTTTCGTCGGCGGCTTCTTATTCTGGTCGGAGTTTGGTTGTGAGGCTGCCTTGGGTGAAGGCGAAGGCGAAGGCGGAGTGTCTGCGGCGGCGGCCATTATACAGAAACTAGCGGCGGATATCGGAAATACGAAGAAAATATGGGAGAAATGGGAATGGGAGATGTGAATTGTGCGAGCAGTAAAGCTATATACATACACAGCTTTTTTTCAATTTTTCTTTTTTCTTTTTGTGAAACTTTTAGTATGTGTGTGTATGCTGAGTTGGCAGCCGCGTGAACACAGTTGTTAATTAAGTTTATTTCCTTTTCGATTTTCCTAATTGGATTTTTTATACTGAGAGTTAACGGTATTTCGTTCCCTTTTTTAGCACTAATTAAATATTTCTTTCCATTTGTTGGTTTTGAATCTCACAGCAAGATTTTATTGAATTGTAACTTTGAATATTTCTTGTCGATTAACATATAACCATGAAATAAGTGTACAATCATGTTTGAAAATAGTTTGGATTGGTCACAAAATTTCTACTATCAAATTGAACAGCAAACCATAATTTTCGGGACGACTTGATTTTGGAGATTTTTTAGGAAAATTGGGTTTCGGGAATTCGGAGAAGCAAATATCTTCAATTTTCATAACAAGGAAAACATACATTTGACTCATACTACTGTACTAGTGCTGATAAGAAAAACATAGATTTATTTAATTTGCATTCTTATTTGAACCATAACAAGAATTTGAATTAATGTGATGCTGCTGCTGCTGATGATGCACGAGTATGTCGTGAATTTTGGCACTTTTTATTGTAGTAGCCATTAATCTATGCTTATATTTCGAATATCACAACTGTGAAAAATATTGTAGTCATGTGGCTGAAGTTGGAGAAACCATTGATAGATAGAGAAGACCTCGCTCGATACCGATCGCGTGACTTTTGTGAGCACATTAAAAGTGTGGTTTATGAGCAAATATTTTATAAATAAATTCAGAAATTTTATAGGTTGCGTCACGGAGGACTCAAATTCGAGATTTTTGATCTCGGGCATTAACCTCCTACCACTAGGCCAACACATACACGGTCTATGAGCATATTATTTAGGAGTGGTGTATTGTAAGTTGTAACACTTCAACTAGTTATAGTATACGATTAGTCATAGTTTATGATTAATTAGTTGTTTAAGGTTTTATTATTCAAGGGAATTAACCTAGAAAATTGACATCATTTGTGTTCGTGGTATTGTTTTTTAAAATTTCTCGTTCATTATTACCATAATGAATATACTTTGTTATTAGACACTCATGAATTTATAGCTTGTCAAAAAATATATTGTGCCTAATAATTAAATTCCATTGCATTTGGACCAAATATTACCAACATCTAGGGATGTCAATTCAACCCGAACCCGCGGTTGATCCGACTAACCTGAAAAATATAGCGGGTTAAGGCTGAGTTTTTACGACCCAAAATTAAAGCGGGCATTATGGGCTGGATCGATTAGCTCGCGGGTTATATGGGCTAGCCCGAACGGGTCGTGGGTTGGCCCGATGAGCTGGATATTTAAAAAGAATCAAGAACAACGACATTATCTAGAATTTAAAACTCACTTTTCATTAGACGCTCTGAGTAATAATTTTGTCACAAAACAATAATCTACCCAATAATATAAATTACAATTTTAATTGTATATATATGATTATTTATTTGTTATAAGCGCATAGTCTTCAAGTTACGTATACTCCTTACTTACGTTCATCATTTATTTTTCGTAACATTATTAATGAAGTTGCTGAAAGTGGTAAGACCCACTAGATTTAATATTTTTTCAAGATAAAAGAAATTTATTTTTCTGAAAACAAACCAAATCAAACAGGACAACTCTAAATGTAATATGAGCCTGGTCAAATAGAACAAAATAAATATATGTTAAATAATTTTTGATAAAGTGTCCAACCCGATGGGCTAGCCCGAACGGATTAGGGTTAGGGTCGAAAAAATTTAACCCGAGAAAAACTTAGCCCGAATAGCCTGCACCGAATAACCCGACTAGCCTATAGGATTGACCCGAAATCCGATGGGTTGACCCGATTGACATCCCTGCCAACATCACTTTATCTAACATTACTCCTAAACATTATTATTGTAAGAAAAAACAAATAAATTACACTGTGTATAATTAACAAAAAAAATAAATTATTTAAACTTTTTAATGGAGCCGGACCTCTCTTTCAAATAATATTATATTCTTACGTTTGTCCTAATTCGTGTATTGTAAGTGAAATATACCAAACAATAGCTATCAATAAATCATTTAACGCACGATGGAGTTGTCGCTTCTATTTGGGCAAATATAAAAACATTAGAAATGAAACCAAGCAAACATGTACATGTATCAATTATATATAGCTTCATTGCTACTTCTGAAGACAAAACTTTATCATGGTGTTGATCTCGTCTAGGTTGTCTCGGTCATCCATTTCTATTTCACCATTATATTGTTGTCGATTTAGAAAAATTAAATATGATCATGGTAAATTAAATATATTTGTACGTGAAAATTCTCTCTAGATCTGCCACATGTAGTTGATACTAGCTAGGTACTTAGCCAGACTGGCTCTACCAGTATCTTTCTATTAAGACATGATTAAATTATCGTTTATAGTTTTTCAAAAAGCATGTCAACGGGTAACCATTTTGTAGTTATATTTTGTGGGGAACAAAAAAGATAAAGTTTGCTGTTCAACTTCACTTCAATATGAGAATTTACTAAAACTTACCTATGGACTTTCCCACTTGAGAACACGTGATAACTATACTTAATTAAAAAATTTAATTGAATGTGATCCCATATTTTTTAGAGAGAAATGTTTTTTTACCCAAATTCATAACAAAAAATTATTTTTACCAACTAAGCTCTCTCCAATAAATCGTGGCTCTCGCCAATAACATGTTATTATTATTATTATTATTATTATTATTATTATTATTATTATTATTATTATTATTATTATTATTATTATTATATAG